>JANHFQ010005303.1:38405-49350 GCA_032468035.1 Aparallactus werneri | reverse complement strand
TATTATTCTGCTGTATGTATCTTACTATATTACTATCATTCTTCCCTTATGTACACTGGGAGCATTTGCACCAAGGCCAATTCCTTGTGTGTCCAATCACAATTGGCCAATAAAGTATTCTGATTCTGATTTAATAAAAAGAATGCCGTGCTGAAAAGAATCCTTGACTGGTCTTCTTTGCTGCTTGGTCATGGGCAACGATGCCAACTTCAAAATTCAACACTGCCCCTCTTCTTCTTTGCCCCCAATTTCTTACTTCCATCCATCAGTCTCTTCATTGTCCAAACCTTCTCATTTGCTCCTGACTTTGTCTATTATGTCCCTTCTAGTCTCTTCTCACCTGTCTCTTCCTTGGATAGATTAATAAATGTTATTCAGCTATTGTCCTCTTTAGGCAAAAGAGCATTTTCCAGGAACTGCTCTAAAATTTGCCTCAAAGGCTACCTCATTTGGTCCTCACAAATTTGGCACCTTTGCTTTTCCAGCAATACCACTTATAAATGATATATAGGCATGCTCGACTTACAACCACAATTGAGCCCAACATTTTGGTTGCTAAGCAAGACAACGGTTAAGTCAGTCATGCCTTATTTTACAACCATTTTTACCACAGGTAAGTAAATCACTGCAGGTGTTAAGTGAACCATGTGGTTGTTAAGCAAATCCAGCTTCCCCCATTGATTTTGCTTGATAGAAGCCGGCTGGGAAGGTCACAGATCATGATCACATGATCCCAGAATTTTGCAGGTGTCATACATGTATGCTAGTTGACAAGCACTTGAATTTTGATCATGTGACCATGAGGATGCTACAACGGTCATTAGTGTCAGAACAGGTCATAAGTCATTTTTCTTCAGTGCCATTGTAACTTCAAACAGTCACTAAATAAACGATTGTAACTCAAGGACTACCTTTATAATGAAACAAAATAATAATACATACCATCAGCATCTGAGGAAAAAGTTAAAAATGGTGGGATGCTAGTATGATTAAAGTGCCATCCCTTTTATATATTTATTAATCCTTCCTCCAGACACTGGTGATAAGTACCAATTCAATTATTACAATTCACTTATTTGTTCATATTTGGTCATTTGTGGCCTACTACTAGCATCCCAAATCTAAGTTGACTTGTTCAAGAGAAATACAGATTTCAAACTCAAGGTGTTTTTTTTTTTAAAACCAAATAAACATATTAGCAGATAAAATATCTGTCACTGAACCTAAATATCTCTCCAGGAATGAAAAGAGGCACATGAGATACCTCCACTGAGGAGATTTTAAAAAGGCGGAAACTGCAATTAATGAAACTGCAATAAAATGAATCCATTTGTGAATTTATGTTGCATTAATTTAATTTACAAATTAAATTGTAACTAATTTTTAAAAAAATTCAAAGATAGTGAATTTGATATGTTAACCACTGGTGAATTTAGTTAGGGAAAGGTGTGTAGCTGGGAAAGCATGCCAGGTTTTACTTATCTTTCTTTATTATGGAAATAGCTTCTTTTCCAGAGAATCTCACATGGCAGATTCATTATAAAAGCAATGAAGTGCATGTTTAAGGCACATCTGTGGTAGATTTCCCTTTCTTTCAGTGTCAATGAATTCTCCCTTCCCCCCTTCCAGTATCTTGCAAAAAAGGATTCATTGTATTTTGATTATTCTGAGCTGGGTCCATCTCAAATGTTTCCATAGAAACAGGATTCCTTTTCCCTCCCCCCTTGAATGCAGCTGCTAGCATCACCATGGTTAGTTTAGTGCTCTATGCAGGTCCAACCAAAGCTCCTAAAAACCCCTTTATTTGATCTCTGGTGTGCATAAACAAAACCCACACATTTTTCCCAGTATCATCAGTGTCAATGCTAATAGAGTACCACTTGCTTAATGACTTTTTCACTTAATTGGTGAATGACAGAATAATCTCTCAGTTCAGGAGTTCTGTTGCCACCAAGAAAGGGGGGGGGAGGAATTAATAATGTGAGCAAGTTGTTAAAGAGATGTAAATAAATCTTTAAATAAAATTAAATCTCAGAACAGCCAAACATCTCATTAATAATATAACCTAAGTGTTGAAGATACAGAGTTCTAGTTAATGTGAAACAATCAAATTAATTAAAAAATATACTGTATGTCAGTGTTCCAAAGAAACTTCCCCATATCCATTCAGCATTCAGAGACAAAGTTCATCCAAGTATGAATTTATTTAGAGAAGTCATGTTGGCACATGTGGGAAAACCTGAATCTGAAAGTTCCCAGTTTTCCCTTCGTAGCTGAAATCCAAAACCTTATCCCCTGCATCCGTCACATGGTTCAATCACCAATCATCCCAACTGGAGACATTCCTTCAACCACTCATATCCCAGGTGCAGGATGATTCAGAAGAAGAATGTTGTTATGTCTAAACTTTCACCTCTCTCTAAAATCCCTCCTACCAATTTCCCAGGCACTAAAATCTGGCAGTGTGGAAGCTTCTAAGAAAAATGGCTTCTAAAGCTGACAGGCTTCTCCCCCTCAAGAAAAAAAACCCCATGTCCTAGGGGGGAAAAACAAGGAAACATAGGGGGTTAATCTGCATGTCCAATCAACAAATTAACCACCTCTTCTCTCCCCCCCCCCCACGAGGACCCTTTGGTTTCTCAGGGAATTTATCATGGAAATGTCTAACCAACCTATCTGCTTTTACATCCCAACTCTTCACTCATGTAGCTTCTGACAAAGGATACCCTTTCCAGTGCACTAAATATTGCAATCGACCCCTATGCAGTCTAGAATCAAGGATTTTCTTCACTTCATAATGAGTTTCACCTTGCACTACAATTAGCTTGGGGGGAGGAGTTGTTTGAGGTCTTAGCCTTGTATTGACAACTGGTTTCAACAAACTGCTGTGGAAAACAGAGTGTATTTTCCCTAGTACTCAAGGGTAAACTTCTCATTTCCAGAGCGTAAAAGATATAATCGCACCTCAGTCTGTCAATCCCTCCCCACCAGCTGGGAGTCACTTCCTCCTGCCAGCAGTAATTAACACTCTCTGTTGTTTCCAAAGTTGTTCTCTTTTTTATGTAAATCCGCTGCTTCAGTTAAAACTCTAGAGTCTCTTTTTCTTAAAACTGCTCCTTGGGGTTGATTTTCAATAGAAAGAAATTGTCTCACCCAGCAACAAACTCCGTTCACTCCTCTCTTCCTCTTGCATGATCTTGTATTTAGGCTGACTCTGACTTTGAGGTGGCCATTTTTAGACTGCTACTTGGTACCATCTTCAGATTTTCCTAGTCAGGGAGGGGAGATATGGCTCCCCTTGACCTGCCAGGGGTTCCCCTCTGTTTCACCACCCCTCCAAGGCAGTTCTGGCTCCATTTGGAGCCCTCCGATGGCCAAGCCTGGATTGGGGCTGTGGTGGTCGCAGTCCCTGCATCCAGTATTGCCGGAAGTCAAACCAGAAGTCTGGAGGGATCTATGTTTATCAGCTTGGGCTTTATAATCTTTAGTGGCTTCTATCAGAACTTTTTTTGTGTTTTCCCAACCCCTTTTAAATGAATCCATCCACTCTGTGAGAGAAATGGATGTTGGTAGTTTTATAGGCAATTCTGGCATGAGAATAAATTTGATGCCATCTGTGATTTGAAAAGGAGTTAATCCCATGCTCCATGCATTGTTATAAGCAACTTCAGCAAATGGCAATAGGTCAGCCCAGTTTTCTTGCTGGTAATTTACATAGCATCGAATATATTGTTCCACCATGGCATTCGTACGTTCTACAGCTCTGTTTGTAGCTGGATGAAAAGCTGAGCTAAGTCCTTGGGATGATCCAATGAACCTCAGGAACTCCCTTCAGAATTTAGCTGTAAATTGAATGCTTCGGTCTGATATTATCCACCGCGGCACTCCATGAAGCCAATATATATGCTTCACGAACAATTTAGCCAGTTTTTAAGCTGAAGATAATCCAGAGCAAGCAATGAAATGGGCTTGCTTAGAGAATAAGTCAATTATAGTCCAAATTACTGTTTCCACCACTCTCTGGAAGTTCAACTATTAAGTCCATTGCAATCTCCTCCCAGGGTCTTATAGGTTTGGCCACTTGCTGAAGGAGGCCAGGTGGTTTTCCTGGTCACATTTTCATTATGGCACAAACCGAACAACTTTTACATCTGCTTTCATTTTTCATTTCATTTTCATTTCAATATTCTTCTACATCTGCTTTCATTTTTGGCCACCAAAATTGTCTCCTAGACAGATGGAGGGTTTTCAAAAACCCAAAGTAGGCCCCTAGCCGAGAGTCATGACTTCGCCTCAGTATTGTTAGTCTTAAGTTGATGGGCACATATAGTTTGGATCCTTTCCAGCCCAGTCCATCTCTTATTGTCAAATCATCTCGGTTTTCCATAAACCACACATCGACTGAAAGTGCCACTTTTAAGTCTGCAGTAAGTTTGTCTTCAGGGAGGTCAGCATGACATATGGCTTGGGCTCAGGTGATAGGTTGGGTGGCTGATTGGGTTTCTGATATCATAGCATGCACTACTTCTTCTGACTCAGAAGAAAAATGTTGTTATGTCTAAATTTTCACCTCTCTCTAAAATCCCCCCTCCCAATTTCCCAGGCACTAAAATGTGGCAGCATGGAAGAACAACGGCTTCTAAAGCCGACAAGGTCATCCTGTCTTGAGGTGTCTTTTCAAATCACTTTCCCATGCTGAATCAGTTGGATGCACCTCTGTGAGACAAGGAGTATATCCTTGAAACATTTCCTCCTAACACCCGGACAGTTTATCTGTCTTCCACAATAGTGATCAGTGCATCAGAATTTCTGTATTGCAGTAAAAAAAATCTAATCCAAATAACAGTTTTTTTTAAAAAAATCTATCTTTAACTGGCTGTTATGTGCATAAAATGAGACTTGTATATACAAAGCTTCCCACCATTGGTTTTACTTGATTTCCATTGACTATTGAATGCAATATCGCAGTGTCTCCAAGAGTCTCAGAAAATTTAACTGTTTCCTATTTTCTATTGACCTAAGTGTTAGTATATATGTTACAAAATAGAGAAAATGTGATTTTATAGCTAAAACCTAATTTTCAGAATGGGAATCCAGCGCTTATTTGTGTACTTGTTTCCACTGAGCTTAATATTCTTGATGCAACGTTACACCACTTCTATTTCAGTTGAAGCAATTGCTATGAGCATGGATAATTCCCACATTCCATATAGCAGTATTTGCATTAGATGAAAGGTAGTCTGTTTGTATTGTACTTAGGTATAAATGCATATAAAATAAAAAAATACTACTAGCAGTACTATATATAGCATCCATAGGTTTTTTCCTTTTAATTGATTTTGCTTTTCTGAAATCTGTTGGGCCGCAATATTGTTTTGTAACTCTTCAATTGTTCTAATAATAGTTTGCTTTAATATTGATTTTGGATTAATACTTTTAGAATTCAACTTTATTTAAATAGATATACTCCTTATCTTAACTACATTTGGAAGCTAAAATCATATTTACATGATTTGATTAGTTCTGTGTAAGATATTAAACATAAATTTAAAAATTTTTTAAAGTCCTTTTGGATACAGTTATACTTATTTTTGAAATAGTTTTGAGTATGTTTGGGTGGAGAGAGAGAGAGAGAGAGAGAGAGAGAGCACTTTGTTCTGTTAAACTTAGCAAAAGACAAACAATTATACATAAGCTATTAAAAATACTGCAGAACTATACCAGCTGCATGTACTTAATATGATGCACACAAAACAATAATCTTCTCTCAGTAAATGAGTCTTTAATATCTCTAAGCACTAGAATATTTAATTTCCGTGTTGGTATTTTGATGGGGAAAAGTAAATTATCTTTTGGAATTAATCATTTTATGTTTAATGAAAAAATATAAATACAGAAACACTGTTGTACCTATATTATGACTAGAGGGGATAATGATTTAGATTGAAAATAGTATTCTGCTGAAATTTCTTTTTCTATTTGAGATAATTTGATTTGGTTAATTTTCATATAAAATATGCAGAAAACTAGCTATCAAATAGAACTTTCCACAGTATTGTAGCATACAGAACATTACCCTTTTTATTAAGATTGAAAGTGTCACGTTAATTTAGCAAAGGCAATGCATCAGATAACAACCATTTAAAGTTTTAAAAATCATAATCTTAGCAAAGCATTAATTTGGCATGAAAGGCATTTTACTTTGTGACTTATTCTGTTTCTTTATTTATTTACTTGATATGTATTCTGCCTTTATTTTTGTAAGCAGTGAAAGCAGTTGATCATCATGGTCCCACCTCTGTTTTCCCCAAAACAACTCTGAGAAGTCGGTTGGATTGACAGTCAGCCAACCATTAGCTGCATCTAAAGGAGGATCAATAAATATGGTCTCCCAGAATCTAGTCCAGTAGTTCACCATCTTAACCACTACAACCATCAAACTTTGTCTCTTAGGTTCTTGAGGGAAAATTGCATTTATACAATTTCTATTTTAGCTCAAACAATAGCAAGTTATCCAGTTTTGAAACAGCAATTGATAAACAAAAAATCAACAAGAAAAATATATATACCAAAAATGTAGAAGATGAGATAAAAATTTTACTCTGCGATTCTTGGTGGAATTGCATATGGAAGATCACATGAACTGAGTTATTCTCCAGTGGAGGCTCCAGGCTGATCTCGGAGCAGATGGGCCATGCCCCTCTGGACAGGCAAAGACAGACTCTTGAGGGCGTGGTCGCAGTTCCTCCTCCCCCAGTCTAAACTTTGCCTCTCGCATAGCCAGACGTTTCTACAGTGTGCTTTTCAACCATACTTTCTAACAGCCTTTTTCTCTCTTCACAGGAATTTCTCTAAGGTAAGGAAGGGCTCTTCATTACCTTAGACAGGAGTTGAGAGCCTAGCCCCCTCTCCAACTCCTGTAAGGAAAAATAAGATCGTGACGGGAGGGGGAGGCTTGGTTGGTTTTGCTGCTGCATGCAGCCGCATTCCCTCAGGGCCCCTTGACAGTTAAGGCCCGTTCCCCTCCCACTGCTTGTAAAGGCCTAAAATTCAGCTCAGCCCTCCCCAGCGCTCCTCTTACCGCGCGACTGCGGCAACGGCCGTTTTCTTCGGCAGGGCACGTTGCAGAGCAGAGAGGCCTCAGCGCCTCGCCGATTCCTCTCCCATAGACGCCACGCGGCCCCGCGGCTGCCCTTGAGGAGGAGAAGCCTCGAAGGCGCACAGCGCTTCCCCCTCACGGCCGCCGCCGCGCGACTGCCACGGCGAGCCGATTCATCTCTCAGCGGCCTCGGCATAGGCGCAGAGGCTCAGCGCCGGGCCGCTTCCTTCCATAGGCGCCTCGCGGCCCCGCAGCTGCCCTTGGCAAGGAGAGGCCCCTTCAGTGCTTCCCCTCAGGCCCTCCGCCGCGCGGCCGCCGCAGCGAGCTGTTTCGGCTGGCCGCGGCATAGCCCTCCAGCGCGAAAGGCCTCAGCACCGGGGAGGGCTGCCCTAGCCGCTGCCGCTGCGCGGCTGCCAGCCATCGTTGCGGCGGGGACGCCTCAGCGGCCTCCTGGTCCCTCAGCGCTCAGGCCTTGCTCCAGAGAGGCACGAGGTGTCCACCATTTTGTGACAGCACTTCGCCTCTTGGCGGCCGGCCAGAGCCTGCGCAAAAGGCGGCAGCGGCCATTTTAGGCACTCAAGTGTTTTCTCGGGGCAGGTTAGGCCCCGTTGGAAAAGGCTCCTGCAGCCCTCGGGCTCTGGAGGGCCTAGGATTATTGTTTTTGCAGTGAGAAGGACCTTACAGCAGCTGCCTTCCAGGGACAGAGCCCGCCCGACTCCCTGAATCCGGCCGGCCGCCCAGCCTCAAGTCCACTGCTCGACCGGGGAATCCATTACTGGTGGACAGCCCACAAATGGTCTGCCTGACCCTCCTAGGGAGGAAATCCGCAGACATGGGCCGGGGACCGAGCGCACACGCGGACTGAGCTGAACCTTCGGGCTTCTGCCACTTCAAAGACCCGAGGGATTGTTGATCCCCCCACTATGCTGCTCCAATAGGCCGCAGTGAGTACGAGGTGGAGTGGGAGACCCCCCACTGGCCACCCCTTACCACATTTTCTGGGGCTGTATTAGTTCTGATTTGGTCATCAGTCCGGAGAACACTAATAATAACCTCCTTCTCTATCTGTTTCAGGATGGAAGCTGCGGCTCAAACCCCAGAAGCCCAGGTCTCGGTCTCCATTCAGGACCTGCACGAGACCATTCAGACGATGGTACAAACGGCCGTTTCCTCGTCTATGGCTTCCGCAATGGCGGACTTCCGAGCCTCCTACGGCCCTCCTACGGCCAAATCAACATCCAAGCGCGCAGCTCCGGGCCCCTCGGCGATCCGAGGTCCGAAGTCAGCGCGGCTCGCGCAGGAGGTTACGGTCACAGTAGGTGACTCGGCCAACTCTGATGAGGAAGAGGAGGAAGGGTCATCTTTGCACCTCTCCAGGGCCTCGGGGGATCCCGAGGCCGACTCTCTACCCTCGGAGGAGGAGGAGGAAGCCCCCTCTATCTCCTCTAAGCTCTTTGCCGCTGAAGAGTTTCCGAAGATTTTAAAAAGCATTGTGGAGACCCTTCAACTCGAGCTCCCTCCATCTCAGGCTCCCTCTTCAACGGGCAATCCCAACTTAGCGGCCATTATACCTTCTCACCGCCAGTCCTCCAGGGGTTTCCCCCTACCTGAATTCTTACAGGACATTATTCAAAAAGAGTGGGCCAGAATTCTGCCCTCTCGCGATAACAAGCCAAATACCAGGCTGTACGACATCTTGGGGGACCATGCAGCCTGGTTCGCACAACCATCAGTGGACGCACCAGTGGCGGCTCTGGCATCCACTTCTTCTCTCCCCCCCGATTCGGAGGTTTTTCCCTCCAACCCAGTCGACAAGCGGGTAGACAGGGCGGCTCGCCGAAGCTTTGAAGCAGCCGCGGCGGCCATTAAGGCCTCAGTAGCCTCCACCCTCGCTTCCCGGGCCATGCTGATGTGGTGTCAGCAGCTGGCAGAAGAGGTGGAGCTGCCCAGAGCGGCATTGTCTGGACTTAGGAAGATCGCTAACACCGCGGCCTTTACGGCAGATGCTACCAGCGATGCCCTCCAGTGGACGGCCAGGTCCATGGCCTCGGCGGTGGCCATCCGATGAACCACTTGGCTGCGTCATTGGGACGTGGAGGTAGCGGCCCACACGAAGCTTGTAAGTCTCCCCTTCAAAGGGGGCAAGCTTTTCGGAGACCAGCTGGAGCCTTACCTGCTCGACTCGAGAGGAAAAGGTAAGGTTCTGCCCGGCCGCGCTCGTCAACGGCAGTTTTTCCAACCCCGGGCACAACCTCCTTTCCGGCCCTTTCAAGGGACGGCAGCGCCAGACCGCCACCGCCGCCCCATCTGGCAACCTAGAAGAAAACCTGCCAAGGCCAGACGCCCCAACAGGTCCTTCCCCACCAAGCGTCAGCCCAAGCAATGAAGCCAGTTCATCTAGCCCGCCAGTAGGCGGCCGTCTCCTTAAGTTTGCGACGCATTGGTCTTCAGTCTCCCACGACGCCTGGGTTCTACAGACCGTTCAACAGGGTTACGCCCTGGAGTTTGATCATCCTCCTCCAGCACGGTTTCTTCGCGTCATAAGACCCTGGTCAGAAGCCAAGCGCCGCAATAATCTTCTGGCGATTCGCCATCTACTGGCCATCGGAGCTGTAGAATCCGTCCCGGGCCCCCAAAGGGGTCGGGGGGTCTATTCACCCTTCTTCACAGTGCCCAAAAGATCGGGAGGGATCCGCCCTATCCTTGACCTGAAATGGGTCAATCGTTACCTAACCCACCCCACCTTTAAGATGGAAACACTTCGATCCATCCAACAGGGAGACTTTATGGCCTCACTAGATCTCTTAGAGGCCTATCTTCATATCCCTATCCTTCCTTCTCATCGGCAGTACCTGCGGTTCTGTTACCACCGATCCCATTATCAGTTTAGGGCTCTCCCGTTTGGCCTGGCTTCGGCCCCAAGGGTGTTTTCCAAGATTCTAGTGGCCGGCATTGCCTACCTCCGGGTCCAGGGCATAGCAATCTATCCCTATCTGGATGATATTCTGATCAAGGCACCGTCCCTCGAGTTGGCCCAGACACATATCTCGACCACTTCATTGCTGTTGCAGCGCTTGGGTTTTTTGATAAATTGGGAGAAGAGTCAGCTCTCTCCGTCTCAGTCCTTACTTCACCTAGGAGCTCTCATTGACTCCGTCACGGGCCGAGTAGCCCTGTCACCAGAAAGGCGGATCAAGATCCACGATCTTGTAACTAACGTTTTGTTACAGCCCCACATGAATACCTTAGTGGCCAACAAGCTCCTAGGCATGTTAGTGTCTACCTATGACATCATTCCCTGGGCGAGATTCCGCTCTAGAGTATGCTCCTTCCCTTCCAGGAAGACCTTGCGCTCCGTCACGGCCATCTTATGTCCTTGAACGACCAGACAAAGGAAGACCTTCGCTGGTGGATCTCTCCATCCATTCTCCTGTCGTCCTCGTTTTTTCTGCACGTTCCCAGAATCTCGCTCTACACGGACGCGAGCCTGTCAGGGTGGGGAGCCCATTAGGAGGACCTGTCCATCCAAGGCAAATGGTCTCCATCGGAATCCAGACGGAGCATAAACTGGCTGGAGCTCAAGGCAGTCCACCTAGCCCTGATCCGTCTGGAACAACATCTCCGAAACAAACATATCTTGGTCTACACGGACAACATGTGCACCAGAGCTTATCTGAACCGGCAGGGGGGCACCAGGTCCAAACCCCTGCAGGCCCTATCGTGCAACATCTTCACCTGGGCGGAGAGAACAGTGGCATCCCTCCACTCAGAACACATTCCAGGAGTGGAGAACACCACGGCAGACTGGCTGAGCCGCCAAACAGCAGACAGCTCGGAATGGCAGCT
>JANHFQ010005297.1:286763-303750 GCA_032468035.1 Aparallactus werneri | reverse complement strand
TTAACATGTTGTACGCCGCCCCGAGTCCTTCGGGAGAGGGGCGGCATAGAAATCCAAATAATAAATAAATAAATAAAATAATGTCAAAACTCTGGAGGACTATTACACCTGGAATGGATAGACAGCTATGTGAGGAATGTAATCAGAATGATAAATTACTGGGATTAGAAGTAACAGACTTGTGTTGGTGGAAAGAGATGGTATTGTTTACCTTCAGAGCTGCCTTGTGCTTTTCTAATTTGTATAATATAAACAAATAACATATTTAGCATTTTAAAAGTACGTCTTTTGTTAAGCAACAAGTTTTTCATGATCCACATAACAGTAGATGATAAAGTTTTACTCCTTTGTAGTTAAAAACTCCCAGATATTCATAGAAATGAAGTTTAAGGAAGTAGAATGTTTTCTAGCTTAGCATTCTTTCCATTGTGCTTTTGGTGTGCAATGAACACTGAACATCATTTCTTATCTAACTGTATCATTTCAGCTACTTTTTGTAGACAAAACAAAGAATTAAAAACTGACCATGTCTATTTGCTGTCATCTAGTGATTTTCAGGATATTTGCAATCAGATAAAAATCCTAGATTCAACATGCTTCTAAATATTTTTCATGAAAATAGTAGAAAACAAAAACAGGTGCATGTCTGCAAGCTAGACTTAATTATAATCATTCAAGTTTCAAGTTATATTATGGCATTCTATTGAAGTCTTTTTATTCCCCCCTCCCTTCTTTTTTGGGAAAAAAAACAACCATTAGCATAGGACAGGGCAAAGATGAAAATGTTGGCAAATGACAGAATTTAACCTTTTCCTTTCAACACATACTGGCATGTGTGCACACATGCCCACACAGAGAAAGAGAGAGAGGTTTACTGGGTGCCTGAATATACAAATTTGGTAATAAATTCTCCCACTGCCTTAATTTAGTTCTGGATCGGAGCCCAAATATAGGGCATTCCAATAGTCCCAGTGTTACCTCAACCTACTAGGGTAAGATATGCAGCAGGGCCAGACATTTTCAACCTCCCAACATATTTAATTTTGTAGCATTATGGATGCTTCCTTACATCCACTTTGAAAACATTAATAGAAATCTCAGTGTTAAGCTGAAGTCTTATATGGCTTGGTACACCTATTTCATTGCCATGAACTTCCACAATTTAATTAATCTTTAGCAAATGCTACACCTATTCTTTTCAAATGTACTGTGTGAACAAGTCATTAAGCAGGCCATCTTATTAGGAAGCTTTCAACCATTAAAAACATGCTGAATTAGATTCCGAGGGCTGCTTCTCAAATTACATTTCTTTTTTTAAAAAAATGAAAAGCCTATATATCAGTCCAAGGTATACTGTTAATCCTGCTATGTCCCTTTCTCCAATTAGAAAAATAAACAACTAGTTCTGAGAAATGTCAAAAGGATATTGAGATTGAAAGAGAACACATTTTTGTTACTGTCCTTATTGGAGAACATACAGGGCAAAGATCTGAGCCTGTACTGACTTTCAGAAGGAATAACTACAGGAAATTGAAGTAACAAGAGAAGATATTCTAAGATAACTTTGTACAATAACCTATCACAGGGACTTAGTGTCACTCACCAGGTGTTCTTGAAGAACTGAAAGAAATGAAATGACTAACCCAATAGAAAAATATTTAGCTTCCCCTCGCCCCAGAAAATACTTATTTCCAGAGAACGAAAATGTTATCAATGTGATACCGATTTCCTAAAAGGGAACTAAAGAAAATTATAGGCTGGTCATCTTAATTATATGTTCCAAGTAAATTGGGAGGAACCCTATAGAACAGGGATGTCAAACTTGCGGCATCACAGTGGCATCACATGACATACCGGGATTTTTCAAAGTGGTAAAAAAACAAATGGAAAAAATTAACAACTTTTAAATGGATGAACCAAATGCAAAATGGGACGACTATTTAAACTTACAATGGCACTGGAAAAAGTGATTTATGACCATTTTTCATTCTTATCACCCATTGCAGTATTCAGTCACGTGTGTAAATTTGTATGTGTATGATGAAAATTCAGACATGTGGCAACTGACTCATATTTATGATGGTTGTAGTGTGCTGGAGTCATGTGATCCCCTTTTGGGACCTTATGATAACCAAAGTCAATGGGAAAGCCATATTCACTTAACAACCATGTCACTAACTTAACTGTGCTGATTCAACACAGCAACTGGGCAAGAAAGATCGTAGAATGGGGCAAAACTCACTTAACAAATGTCTTGCTTAGCAACAGAAATTTTGGGCTCAATTGCAGTTGAGGACTACCTGTAAATGTATAAATTGATGCGCAGAACAGCAATGACAGGTACCCTGTCTGTGGCCTTGTCTGTCTATAATTTTGAAGACTGAAAGTTACCTCCAAGTTGCAGACAGCATGCTTCCAAATTCAGTGCAGGGAAACAAATATGCCAGTAGCATGTCTTCATCTCCCACTTCTGGGCAGCTCAGAGATAGTTGGCTACTGTAAAAAATGAAGTGTTGCACCAAGATGCCTGATCCATCAGGAGTGTTTATATGTAAAAGTCATATTTACCTACACAGCCATATCTAGGGGCTTCAAAGGCTATAGTATATATGCTTATTAAGAGACAGGAGGAGCAATAAGTGAGAAATATTCTCAAACAGAGAGGAAAATATGACTCCAAGTCAACAATCAACAAGTGAATCAAAATAAATGAACATGAAAATAGAAGTGAATAAACCAAATGCCCTACACTACAGATATGTTGGATCAATTTCCATTTTGTTTTCCCACTGAAAATGGTTGTTGGGGCTTATAAATATCTGGATGGCATCAAATTGCCACTATTTGTTGTAGAGTAAGGACACGGGAGTAAAAGGCCCATCCTCCTACTATACAATAGTCCTTGACTTACTACCATAATTGGTAATACTGGTTTCATCTTAATATTGCAAGCCACCCAGTCACCTCGCAGTGAGATGGGCTGCAAACAAATTAAATAAATAATGTAAATAACTGACTGCACAATTATGGTTGTAAGCCATTGCAGTCATACATTGCGGTGACATGATCAGACCTGATTTTATGACATTTTATGCGATGATAGGTGACTGGTAAGTAATGAATTTTTCCCAGAGGGCAATTTTTGTCAGAAACTGGAATGCCAGAAAATGGCAAAAATAAATAAATAAATTAGCAAAGCACAAGTCACATTACAACAGAATGTAGTAACCAGCTGTAAAGGTGAGGTGCCCAAAATACAATCATGTGACCATAGGTGTATGAGTGTGTAACTCCAGAAATGGATCGTAAGTGGTTCTGGGGAAATCCGTCGCAACTTTAAACAGTTGTTAAGAGACCAGTCATGAAAAAAGGACTACTTGTACTCATAATCATGCAACGTTTTCTGAAGTAAAGTGGGCAATTGTAGATGTAGTTCATGACTTTTGGCCTACATCGGAGGAGCTATAAACTTCTTCAACAGAAACACATATCTTAAGCTCACCATCTTGAAAAATGTATCGAACTGTTTTTTAATGCAATATAAAAGAAAATGTGTTAAATATATTATTTATGGAGACACCTATTAAAAGGTAAAGGTTCCCTCGCACATACATGCTAGTCGTTTCTGACTCTAGGGGGCGGTGCTCATCTCCGTTTCAGAAGCTGCAGTGGCTTAGTGGATAAGACGCTGAGCTTGTCGATCAGAAAGGTCGGCAGTTTGGTGGAGACACCTATTAACTGACTATAAATGTAATAGGATAAATGTACTCTTTGTCCTGATTGCCTCCTACTGTCAGAAGTGTAGTCTGCAGCATTCCATTCAAAACCCAAGTATAGCTTCAGTCTGAAAGAAGCTGCAAATCTCTGCTACACAAAAACAAGGGTCAAAGATGAAGCAAGTGGATGCTTTTTAATGAGTAAGGTCCAACTGGATAGCTATCAGGAACTTATACACCACTCAGGTGGGCAAATGTCATGTTTTCAAAGCAGATGAAATGCTTACATCACATTAAAAAATTACACAATGTATTCATCAGCATCTGTAAACTAATGTAGTAACAATTGGAACATCCCCATTGGATAGGTAACAGAATGGAGCATATTAGAGTACAGAAATTATTTTAAACATACTTCAGGCTGAAATTTTGTCGCTGCTGAAATGAAAACCTCAAAGGCAAAGCAATGATGACATCACAATATGCACAAATCAAGAACTGCATGTGGGTTTATTTTACATTTGAGAAAACAGTGGATTTCATTGCGTGAACCAAAAAGGTACTGTACAATATTAATGATAAAACATCAAAATGTATTCATAGTGCATTGTTTGCTTTATTTTTATTTATTTATTTTGTCAGATAGCTCCTTTGAGTACATGCATCTGGGAAGATGCAGGTGCCAGTAAAATTTCTCTATTTAACTCAAGCTGCAGGAACTCAATTTTATTCAAAAAAGTGTGTTTTTACATTATATACACAGAAATTGAATATAAAATGACAATATAAAAAGTTAAGAGAGAAAGCATACAGCCAGAAGGTACAAAGGAAGTTGAACAATTTAAAATGGTTCAATATGCAACATGTACTGTTTTTTTTTTTAACCTAAGCTGATGCTGGCAATTTACAAGGATCAGAATCCAACACTTGCCCCATTTTGTTGTTGTTGTTTTGTTTCATTTTCATGTACCAATGCAGCACACTATAGAAAGATCAGCCTGTACCAAAGCTTACATTTGTAAATAACTATAAACTGCAGTATCTTACAGGAAAAAGAAATAACATTTTTACATTTTTTAAAAATAACTTGCATACTTTTTATGCCAGTCAAATGGCAATATTCAGCATTCAGAGAGTTTGGGCATAGTGGCAAATTAGTTTGTGATTTTATTCTTTAAAACATGGGTCCTGTCTAACTCCTTGAGCATTTGATCACTTTTTATAATTATTCAAGAATGGCATGCATCTTTCTTCGCAAATCGGACTGCATTTTAAAGGTTTTTTGACATTTGAAAAAACCCTATTGAATTTGACCCAGTTATATTAGGATGAAATGCCTTTAAAACACACACACATCTTCTTTTGGGAAAGGCACAGAATACTATTATAGTCCTCAGAGGGTTAAAAACTGACACTACGGGGTTCTGTGACCTTTATTGTCATGGCAACTTTGTAATTTTAGAATGTCTTTTTGTTATTGTTCTTTGTGTCTTTCTTTACGGCTAAATTAATGTCTCTCAATAGTGTCTCCCACTATAGTCTACAAAAGATAGCTTAACATCAAGGACATATGTTGAAAATAAAGGTCAGACTTTGACTCACAGAAAAAGAAGGGGGAGAAGGGGAAAAATGGTTTTAAAAACATGCACAGATCAGACAAAGAGCATATAAATATAACTACAAAACGTATGTAAGAAAAACCAAGCTCCAGATAGGCAGTTCAGCAACAAAAGTAAGACTGATTTCAGAGGCTCAGATCAGGCCTAGTGCAGTACTATGAAGTTTAGTGCAATGTTCCTGTGGTCACTTGCATACCTGGTTGCTTACCTGGACGCTAATGTTTTTCTAACTCAGTTACATAGATCAGATGGTCCTCGGGGGACTTCCCATGTGTTTTACTAAGGTGCAGTTTGACTGCATGCTTGCTTGCAAAAGTTCGATTACAGAGCTTACACTGGAATGTGGAGCCCAAGTCCTCCTCGGCAATTCCAAGTGAGCCTAAAGTCTTATTTGAGAGGACCTTGGAAACATTCTGCTGTTCTTGTATCTGATTAAGTGGCAATTTGGACAAATCCTTCAAACTGAACCCTAAATGTGTCTCCAAGTGACTTATATATGTGGAAGCAGTCCTGAATTGAGAGGCACAATCATTGCAAAAGAAAACAGGATGACCTGTATCCAAATTCTTTAAAAACTTAGTTCCACCTGTCCTCCTTAACTGATACTTCACATTTGCTAGCCAGTGGCTAATTGTGGTCATGGAAAGACCAGTAAACTTCGAGATATGAACCCGTTCTTGCGGGCCTAGGTCCGACATAATATATTTGCCTTCTGGTGTCTCCCTCAAACTGGAAGCAAACTGGGCTTGAAGGATGAGAAGATGCTGAGGGTTCCAGTTTGACTGCCTACCCTTCCTCTTGTGTACTGGAGACAGTTCATCCAAAGCTTCTTCAAAGCTACTTCCATCTGCGTCAGATTTTTCTGACACAGAAGATGGAGTTGAAGATTTGGGAGTCAAGCGCCCTGTGAGGTTCTTTACCATGTCAGAAATATCCATTAGGGCACTTTCTCTTAGAGGAGATGAGACAGAATCAGTCACACTGGAAATCAGTGGCTTGGTTTTGGACTTTGTTAAATCAATAGGCTGATCACTGTTCTCATAATAATACCGGTCAATAGGCTCAGCTTGCTTGGCCGGAGTTGTGGGATAAATGGGTTTGTCCAACATGCTGTTACTAATTTTATATAACATGGCCAAAGGATCCAAAGAAGGACTTACAGGATTAGAGACTTTGCCTAAGTGGGTATTCATGATGGACTGCAAAGCACTCAGTGGGTTAATGAATGATTGCTCTGGTGAATGGTCTGTAATGATACCCAAGTTATTACAACCATTGGTGACTTTTGCTTTAGGAGGTTCAGTACCATTAAGTGCATGTGGGTCAACTAGAACATCCTTTTTGACCTTCTGAACCTCAGCTTCAGGAATTTGTTTTTGCTGTTGTGGCTGTTGATGTAGTTGTTGTTTGTTGCTTTCCTCTGATTTTGGAAAGTCTTTGCTTTCCTTAGGAGCAGGGGACAATGGCTTGACTGGAGAACATTTTTCTTTCTCTGAAGGCTTTTCTTCTTTTTTAATATGGATTTTGCCCGTGACCTTCTCTACTAGCTCTTCCATGGCAGAGACATTACTTTTATGAGGAGGGGGTGTCAGGTTGCCTGGTGAATGGATCAGCGCATTGTGTTCTGAAGATAATGACTTGACACTGCTAGCATACGATGGCTGAATCTGAACACACTGCACAGTTGGCTGAAGGGATTTAACAGTTCCTGGAAGCTGATAAGCTGCATGAATGCTAGGGTAGCCTCCCCAGGAAGGTGCTCCATTTTGAGCTTTGTTTATAGCTGTGGTCACTGTGTTCTCCAGAGATTTCAATATGTCGATTCCACCTTTTGGACTTTCATCTAGATCCTCTTCTCGGAGGTACTGATATACAGCTGTTGGCTCAAATTTTTCTGAAGAGTCTTCATTTTCTTCTTTAATTTTTCTGTCCGTTTCAGTAACAATCACCTGTTCTTTTTCTGGCTCCTTCTTTTCTTCAGAAGTCGTAGATCCAGCAGGAGAATCTGGCTGCTTTTTAATATTTGTAGGTGGTAGTCTTGTATGAGTGGTAGGTGGCAAAGGTATGGACTGTATCTTTTCTTCAACTACCGAGTCCAGTACTAGCTGTTTTCCTTTCTTAGAGGCTGAATTAGTTACTTTCAAAAAATGTCCTGTGACCATCATGTGAGCAGTCAGCTGCTGCAAAGTGTCATGAGAACTGCCACATTCCATGCATTTTAGTATCTGAGCTTTGCGGGCCTCAAACTGCCAAGTGTAGCTAGCACCATTTTGATAGCCATAGCGATTATTGGGAGTTACATATGGATTGGCAGTTTTCTGATCCTTTGCTGCTTCACTAAGTGCAGTTTCTGAAGTGATTGCTGTTGGCTCAGGTGAGCAAGGTGAAGCCAAGTCCTGAAGTGCTCGTTTTTTGGTAGAAGGCACCAGTTTGGTGATGGCTGGTACTGGTTCCTTCAGAGGCACTTTCTGGTAATGCTTTGTTTTTATCATATGGACACTTAAGTCTTGTAAAGATTCAAATGAATGACCACAGTACATGCATTTTAGTACTTTCTGGGCATCCTCTTTGCCTTCCATTTCCATAAGTGATCGCTTTCTGGGCTTTGACCACCGCCTGGTTTTTTCAGATTCTTTATCTTGGTTGTCATCCCGGTAATGTCCAGTTTCATTCATGTGCACTGTAAGCTCTACTAAGGTATCATACGCTGCACTACAGTCTTTGCACCGGAATTTACTGGCACCAGTGAACACAGAACCATACAGTTTATTGTTTTGCCGGTAAAGTTGCACTGTGCTGAACAGACTGGGTTCCGGTAGAAGTCCATATGAGGTCTGTTGCAGAGTTTTGGCCAAAGCCGCTTGATGCCAGTCATAACCTGAACTGCCACTGCTACTGTTACTAGTACTACTGATGCTTGCAGTGGTAGTAGTGTTGGTACTGGTACTGGCACTTGTATTTGGGGTACTGATACTAGTGGTGCTGTTAGGGGTGCTTTCTTTCGGGCTGTCTTCATTATTCTTTGATTTTTTTAAATCTAAAGCTAAACCAGACCAACAAGATTCTGACAGTAAATTCGCATACACGGCTTTTATCTGTGCTAAGCTGTCCTGTGGGTAGGAAGCATTGTCCAAGCACTTGTGATCTTCTTTCTCTTCTTTAGAGGAAGTGCTTTTGAAATGGGCCAGTTGATCGCTGTTTTCACTGAATGGTGAACCATAACCTGCATCTTGATTTGTTGCTGTGCTGAGTGGAGAATTCTGGTAACTCTGAGCCTCTTTGATCTCTGTTTCATCCTGGCACATATACTCAGTTTCTTGGATGTCCAGAGATAGCCCATCATCCTCCCCACTTTCTTCATCAATTTCTGCTGCTTTCAGTTCTTCTTCAGGAACATAAGCTTGAAAGAAAGAGAATAAAAGAGAGAGAGAAAAAATAAGAGAACCATTAAAAAATGTACTCATTTTCCCACACTGTAACTATTACAATAAAAATGCGGGTTATATTGAACAGAACATATTCAAAGCTTTTAGTTCAGTGTAATAATATACCTTCTAAAATCAAGGCATTCCCTCTACAATTACGTATCTACACGACACATCAGTAGGATTAATGTTTTACCAGCAGAATAATCAAGTCTGACTGAAGCTAAAATACATTCTTCAGTTATTTATTATGATATAATTATATTACAATTTTGCTGGCGTACCAAACAAGGTACTCCAACAAGGAGTAAATAATCCGACCATTATGTCTTCAGTTTATTTACTCATTTACCAGATTGCTAAATGGATGGGTTATTGTAATTTTTTTCCACAACAATAGAAAATTATCCAGTTTAGTTTCAATATATTACGTTCAAAAATCTAGTCTATGCATCACAGGATTACTATAAAGTTCTATGAAAATAGAGTAAAACTAAAAAAATCATATTAGAGTTTAAATTAAATACTAATTATTAAGTATTGTTATCATTAAGAGTTATATATGCCTATATTATTAATAATGCAATGCAATTTTTCCCTTCATATTTTCCCCCAATTTTTCTTCTGAACGATGCTCTTTTTACTTTAGGGACTAAACCTGTAGCTAAAATAAATTTGAATTTTGTATTTAAAATTTACCCCAAGTTAATTGGATGAGACAAAAAACAATACAAAGGATCAAACTGGTAAAAGGCATACAAATAAGCATTTGAATAGAAACATTTCTATTATTGTAATATGTATCGAAGACTAATTTAGATTCCAAACTTACATACAAAGAGCATAAACATTGCATCCATTAATTGTCCCACTGTCCATATAGCAACATTTACAGAATCATTCCATTGGACAAATACTGTGTTCCATTAGAACAGTAACGTAAGAAAGATGCCCAGTGATGCCTACCAGATGCAACAGGCTCAGATCAGCACAAGGAAAACTGAATAGCTTTTGTCCATCTTCTGTAACTGGGCGCCTTCCATTGTTGACCTTGAATGAATGGCACTGCCTTGGACAGACCTATGGGTAATCTGGACTAATGATTCCAGCTCGAAGAACTCATCATCAGGTTGTATGCTAGCTGTCCTGGACAAGGGTTCTGCTCACTATCACTCATGACCTCATGACCTCCAGTCAGGACTATTGCAATGCATTCTACATGGAGCTGCATTTGAAGAACAGTCAGAAGCTTCAACTGGTGCAGAATCAGCAACATGGGTACTAAATTGTGCCAGTTTTTGGCCCATGTAACATCACTACTTTATGAGCTGCATCAGTTGGCAGTGTGCTTCCAGGTACAAGTCAAAATTTTGGCTGTTGCCTTTTCTGTCATAGCACCAAGCTTGTGGAACATTCTACCTCTGGAGACAGGAAGGTCCTGACACTATTTTGTAAGGCCCTGAAGACCTGATTCTCTGGCCAAGCCTGGGGACCTGAGAATGTGCAGGGATCCACTTTTTAGTTGCAATATACAGTTTACAATATAGTTATATATAACTAACTAATTAACTAACTACCACATAACAAAGTACTCCCAGCAGTTAACAGTAAAATAAAATTCTACAAGATAATACTGTTAAACTATCTTAAGTCAATAAAACCAATACAAAAACCAGACTAATTCTATGTTCAGATTGAACACTGAAACAAGATCCAAACAAGGTATCCAGATTGATATAGGGTAGCAATTCTTCAGGGTAGTCCAGACTGGGAAACCAAAATGAAGAATACTAATACAACATTTATTGTAAGGTTATAATAACCCAGTCTTGCAAGTCTGAAACATTTCCCCCTCCCCTGCCTTTATGTTCCAGAAAACTATGGAGAGTCAATTTTGAAATGCTTTCTCAACCCCATTCCTACTCTGGACCCAAATTTCTTTTTTTCACATCACTGTCTAGGCTGAAGTGTTTCATCCTGTCTCTTAACGTTCTTTCACAGCCCATTACAGATGACAATATCCATGAATTCCCAAACACTCTCCAGAACAATTCTGTTTTGACCAGTTTCTGAAAGTAAAAAACTGGGAGTTATACAAGAGTTATTACCTATTGGCAGTCAGCACAAGGCTTGCAATATGTAATGTAATTACAATATGTAATATAGGTTTTTTCTTTTTTTACTTTGTATGTCAGTACTTCATGATTACCTGGACAACTCCCTGCAGTTTTTTGGCCAAATATCAGAAGTGATTTGCCATTACTTTCTTCCTAGGGCTGAGAGAGAGTGATTGGCCCAAGGTAACCCAGATGGCTTTATGCCTAAGGCTGGACTAGAATTCACAGTCTCCTGGTTTCTAGCCAGATGCCTTAACCACTACACCAAACTGGCTCTAATATAGATTTAAAATGTGTAATTACAATATTCAGTATAAATTTAAAATACACCTTATTTATTTATTACCATACTTATGTGGTTGCTCATCTTGCAAAACATAAAATACATAATTTTGCTTGAATTCTAAAGCATATTAGCATGCCTTATGTGGTATGTGTCAGTGTTAAACCACATATTGTAAAACTAGTTTGTTTCAACAACCACGCAGTAAGCTTCGAACATAATATTAACCTTCAGCTAATAAAAACTGAATGCTATTAATATCTCCATGACAAGCTGAAAACCTGAAAAGACTGGACTTAGACTATGTATTTTACAATTATTTTAGAATGGCTATCCAGACTAGGTTAGCCATTCTAAATTCAACTACAAAACATTTAAATAGGGGGGAAAAGCTATATGTACAGATCTTGGACAAGGATGACATTTTATCTGTGAATGTAAATGTCAGAATTATTCTGTCCATGTGCATGAAAGAAACTCCTACTGAACCAATAAGATTTACTCTGATATAAATATATAACTTTTTTTAGAAATTTGAATTGTTCTTTAGTCAAGACTTCGCGAATTGTATCATACTTATTTGGTCAGCAATATGTTATAGAAGAAGCGACAGTGCTGTAATAAATATTAGGCTTTAGTCCTGACTAATATAAATAATTATAAATTTATTAAAGTCCATTTATAATTCCTGTAGTGAAGAAATTTGGACAGATATTTAGGGCTCAGATTATTGTAATTGTCACCCAGATCAACAATGAAATGACCCCTCAGGAATGTAAATGTAGCCGCAACATCAAAGAGCTCTAGGGTCAGCACAGGTAGGCCAGATCTGCCAAGACTATATTGCTTGCTACCCTTTTGTTCTTGCCTCATTTTTTAAAATGCTTCATAGAATAGTCAGAAAGCAGACAAGATTTACATAGTGGCAGCAGCTATTTTACTTATTTGTTTCTTACTTTCCAAAATACATTCATTACTCATTTCAGTAAGAAAAAAAAAGCCTTAGCGTAATAAATTGCAGTCCATTCCTATAAAACCTGATCCTATGGTTTAAGTGATTAAAACGCTACATGCTCAAAATATTTCTTTTCAATGCTGTTAGTGCTGGAAAAATGACTTTGTTCTTGGAGAATAAGTAACAAAAGCAGTAATAAGGATGAAATTGTAGCAAGATACAGTAACGTATGTCCCAGTTAAGACCACTGGGTCCAAGGTCTAAACACTACCAGCTGCACCACTGCATGATTTTAAATAGCGTGCATTATTCTATTAATAACCTATAATTAAACAGAAATGGTGAAACTAAACATGACAGGTTGTTTCAGAATTTTGCCTCCTACTAAGGTTGGCCTGTGGCATTGAGCCTCCCACCAATCTATGACGCAGATGTCATGCAACAATTTTAACAAGAGTGGTCTGCAGTTAAAAATAAAATAAAGAGATAAATATTTAAAAGTGACAAGCATAAAGCAAGCAATGACATATCCAAGTTGATTATCAAACTTTGCTATTGTGTTGCCACCTGGTGAAATGATACAATCTAACTAAAATTACGTATTTATTGGAATCAAACTATTCTTTTTAACTAACAAATGTGATATTCATGAGCAGATGGTCACTATATCAAAATACATTTAATCTAAGGGCCCACTTCAAAAAAAACATCTTATATACACCTAAGTACTATACTAAGTTTAGATTCAGAATACGAATTGTTACCATGGGAAGATTAAATAACAGATATATGATTCTACCAGAAGCAAATAGAACTGGATGGATGAAGAAGAAAAGCACGAGCAAGCATAGCTGCCAAACCAAACAAACTTTTATAATTAGGTGTTTTTAAAAAATATGTATTAATTGTTCATTTTGTTTTGTTATTTTAAGAGATTATCAACAGTATAACTCAGTGGCTACATACTGATGCACACTCACCTGAAAGTGAGTTCCACTTAACTCTATAGGACTTTCTACTAAACAGGGGTGTGCGTCTCTGTGTGTATATAATTTCACTGTTAAATCTTTTTAAATAATTTTTTTCTCAGAAGCATATGCTAAAATTTGTGATATTCCCATCTGACCCATTTCTCAGTAGCATTCAACATTTCTGAAATCTGCCTGCCAAAAATAAGAGGCCCCTTTCTCCCCTTTCATTTACCAGTATACTGCAGTACTTATTTTCTCTCCACTGAATTCCCCCTTTTCCCAAATCTCATTTTATTTTATTGAAAAGACAATTTAATGTGTTTTCTAGTAATCATGGAAAAGTTCTTCAAATAGTATAACATTAAATAATACCAAAGCTAAAAAGATAAAGATCTAAGAAAAGGAAGACAAATCAATATATTCCCAACTGAAATGCTTTTGTACACTTGAGACTGCCATCTGTTAATATACTACATCCTAACAAAAATCTATTAAAATGATCTATAAATCCAGCTTTATGGTTATAGTTCATTTAAAATTATTGTGAGTCTCTATTCTATCCTTCACCTCATTCTACATTATCTCATTCTATAGATTTTGTGATTCCTATACTTGATCAGCAGTCTGGCATTTTTGATTGAGAAAAACAAAGGAGAACTTGTCCACTCTTGCTTCCAAATCATGGGTCTTTATTTAAAATATGAGGAGGTTGTCTCGGTTAGCTTTGCTTCATTTTTCTATTAGATCAAATTCACATGTTTTTTAATATTTCAAACAGAACTATGTATTAAAACAAAGTGAACTTGAGACAAAAGTAAAACAAATATAATTATCCTACACGTTGCTAAAAATGCCTTTCCCCCCAACAGATTCTGTTTCAATACAGGGGTCACAACTATTTGACAAAGAGAGAAAAGGTAACCTTTTGCCTTATACTATGCTACCTTAGAGAGTAGAGCAAAGGACCAAAAAACCCAATAACCTACTATTATACTACAATATGTTAGCACAAAAATTAATACACTAAGATCATTTACTCTGAACCGGAATCCTCTCACTTGACTAAGGAAAACCTACAAAATTGACAAAAGCTTTGTCTATGTTTATTTAAGTCATACATTTTGCAACCCAAAATCTACAATAAAAGAAAAAGACATAAAATTTATAGAAATCATCCAACTTTAAGAAGAAACATTCAGTCATGATTAAAAACACAGTGGAACATTGTTGAATGTATTTATGCTTGTATTTATATTTGAGTATACATATACACATTTCCATTTGGGTATAAAAAACTGACTGATTAATCAATGGTCATATTTATATTTGCACATCCCAACAAGCCAGTTCAGAGCATAGGATCAGAAAAATCTGCATTATCATGGGCTATCACAGCAATATGCATTTTACAATGTTTTAAAAATGTATTGCCTATGAAAATCTGCATTTTTTTTGTTTAATACATCATGCTGAATACATATGATTCTAATATTACAACAGCATATCAACTAAGCATATTTGAGTCTTTTCAGCAACATTTAGTATAAACTTTACAACAACAAAGAGATTACAATTCTAGAGATTGTGAAATTTAATTCTGATTTAATATATATAAAATTACATTTTCTAAACAAGAATAGACATTTCTGCTGTGTTAAGAATTTTTTATCATCTATAATACAAGCAATGTGAAGAGTAAGAATTCGTATCCCTGATTTCCTGAGCAATATTATGTCTACAGATATTTGCATAGACTGCTTCTTTTTTGGAATCCATAAAGAACATCAAACACTACACGGACAGATTGTTCAACTCTCAGTCGGCCTTGTAAGATATCATCCTACTCTTCTGTAATTAACTGTACTTTTTTTTAACTATTATTAGTTTCAAGATAAACCGTTTTTTTGCTTAATGAAAATATTTTCTTCTTCACTGTTCAAAATGCAACCAGAAATACAAAAGTTTGATGCTCACTGACAAAAGGGAAAAACAAGTCAGGCCTTGAGACTGACTTTCTGTGGTTTTAATCCCTTTCCATTAAAAAAAATATTTTATTTGGGTTACTTGACTTTTTCTACAGACATTATGAAGTATAAAGGATTACAGTAAATCGTTAGGCAGCATTTTTATCCATCTCTGAGAAATA
This sequence comes from Aparallactus werneri, assembly GCA_032468035.1. Lineage (NCBI taxonomy): Eukaryota > Metazoa > Chordata > Lepidosauria > Squamata > Lamprophiidae > Aparallactus > Aparallactus werneri. Next base: position 288,518 of record JANHFQ010005297.1, on the reverse strand, counting down.
CTTCTCCTGTCAGCTAAACTTTGCTATACTATATCAATGCAGAAATGTTAAGAAGTAAACACACAGACTAATATAATTCAATCTGTCATGATAGAAATCACCTAAATTTACTTCAATGTCACTGATATATATATATATATATATGTCAGTGGAAAATACAACACTTAGTTTTCAGATTTTTGCAATGTTAATATCAGTAATGTTAACAAAAATAACATTCAGTGTTTAAGGTCACTGTTTTTTAAGCCCCAAAAGAAGAAAATGTAGTAAAATAAGATTAGATTTTTTAGAATCTATTCAAGCTATATTTTAGTATTTTGCCTTACATGAATCCCTGTCTTGCATGAAGCCAGGTACTACAGTATTATAGATAAAATAAAAGATAGCTTTGCATTAAATTGCTAGCATCTCATAGCACCAAAGAGGTCAACTAATAATTTAATACTGTGATGAAACATTTCCCAGTGAATATTTTTTCCCTTAGTCCCTGTGTTTCGATAGATTTTTTTTAAAAGCTTGATACGCATCTGTGATCAGGAATCACAGAGAACATATTTAGATTTATGTTGATTTTAAATACCTAAAAATATGGTTACAGTACATTCTATATTACAACGCACAATAAAACTAAGAGCCTCTGTTTCTCTGAATTTTCACCAGAGGGATATCCTACAAATTACAGCTATAGGACAAATTTAACTGGAGACTGAAGATATCTGTTTTTATTTTTTTATTACTACGTCATATTAAAAATATTTGTATATATGACATGCCTTCTGGATATCAGTATCTCCCCAAAGATCTACTGTCGTATTTGAGCAACATTAAAATGTCTGCATTCCAATGTAAGCGAACATGAAACACTATATATTGCATTGTTACCAGTATAGTAGTATTATAACTGTTACAAGCGCATTTAGTTTTTCAGTAAAAAGATTGCAAATAAGTCAGTCCTTTGTCTGAAAAGCCAAAGTATAATGGTTAAATAATGATGTTGGAGAAATCAAATTGTCTGATTAAAATATATTAAATGCATCATCATTGTTTCTTAGTTGCACGGACACATGTGTCATGCTATTATCTACATATGTTCACTCTTATTTATATTAATCATATTTTCCACAATTATAAATCTGGAAATATCAAAAAAAATGGGCACAGGAGTACCCATAACCACTAAAATTATTGATATATTTAAGATGGACTTCAGTAGGTTGCAGATTCCATTTGTTTTTAACTGTGCTTGATATAATTAGATTACTTCAGTATTATAACTAAGCCTCTACTTACAAATGCTTTTGTTACATACTTGTTGCAATCCAGCTGAAGCTCACCCAGACTCCTAGAGCATTCAATTCTCAGCAATCTTAATTCTCATTGATAAATAGTAAATAGTAACTGCAATTGCATGAGAAAAGCACCATGTTCTGCTGAATCAACTTACTATCTTTGGTGAGGGATGACTTTTAATATAATGTATACCGAACTATACCGAACTATATTGTTTGCTATGGAATGCAGAGAAATCCCTAATATATTCTATTATTAATTAACGTTTAGGCTGGAAGCCACTTAAAAGGACATAAAAATATATACTTTTGTGAAAATTCGAAGATTATAGCTATTTTCTGTTGCTCTGAATATAAGAGAACCACATTAAGAAAATCCTTCTAGGAGAGTAAAGGTAAAGGTAAAGGTTCCCTCGCACATACGTGCTAGTCGTTTCCGACTCTAGGGGGCGGTGCTCATCTCCGT
>JANHFQ010005297.1:214105-233525 GCA_032468035.1 Aparallactus werneri | reverse complement strand
GAAAAGTTTGCGCGGGTTCGCTGCTCCGGGCCGGCGGCTCGTCGGGTGTCCTTCTCCCGGGTCAACCCCTGGCGACGCCAACAGGGAGCAGAGGTTGCAAAGGGGGCGCTGGCGGTACTGCTGGGATGCCGCTGCCCCCGGACCGGGCGCGGGGATGCCAAGCGCCGCCGCCGCCACGCCAAAAACTCGCGGATGCAATGTTTTCATTTACAAGGTAGATTTCTGACCTTCCCGCGCCCCCCTCCAACGCGCGCGTATTCACGCCCTTGGGGCTTTCCTCCTCCTCCTCCTCCTTTTTCCGTGGCTGTTTGAAAAAGTTACTTCGGAGACCAAACAAAGCTCGCCCGCCTCGCGCCGCGGTCCCTCTGCCCGAAGATGTGAGCCAGGAGGAGATGGAGAAGACGGAGGGGGAGGGTGGTTGGCTCGCTCCGGCGACGCGCAGCCCAAATCCGTTTAGTCGGTCCGGCGTTCTCCCGGTCGTCGCCTTCGCCTTCCACCCTGGATTACTTCTTCGCCGTCGTCTTGGGGGAAGAGAAGGGAGAAAACAGCAAACGAAGAGACGTTTGAATTCAACCCTCTTCCTCTCTCGGCTGCCTCTCGCCAGCCCCCCCGGCAAGCCTTTCTCCGAGATCAAAGAGTCTTCAAGCGCAACTTTCTCGCTCGCTGGCTTGTTTCAAAAAAAAAAAGAGCGAGCTCCTGGATTTGGGCGATGCTGATATTTATTGCGCTGATAATAGCGTTTTCATTGTGTAGAAAGCGAGGTCGATCCAGCCTTTCCTTCTCCCCCCATCACTTGGTTTCATCAAGAAAGCAAACAGTAAAAAGGAGTAAAGCCCCCGCACATACTGACCACACCGGATGGGAAATGTCAGTCACTCCTCCACCTTCCAAGGAGTCACAGATCAAACAGTGGCACCACCGAAGAGGATTACTTTAATGCCTCGCTTCCTTCCCTCCCTCCCTCTCTCTCTCTCTTCCAAAAATCGCAGTTTCTTCCGATACTAGAATTACGCAAACACGTTTTTAACAGGGATTATTGTTTATAGTTTATCTGGATCTGTAACAGAAAACAAACAAAAGCCCCCACCGGACAACCCCCAGAGATACTGTGTGAAAGATGGGGGGTCCAGAGAGAAGCCGAGACATTCAGAAGGTGGGAGAGATTAATGTGACCTATCCGCCCCCCCCCCACCCGGTTTTAAACTCCTGGGAGAAAGAGATCTACTCTCCCTCTCTTCTCATTTCACGAAATATAGCACACATTCAGATCCCAAAGCTTTCAGACAGTCTCAACTGATAGACAGACACATCGAGCTGCTTTTCCTGCTTCAGATTTTTTTTACTCCTCCTCCTCTTGCCAACGTCACCCTGACAATTACAAATAGCTCTCATACAAACCCATACCTGTCAATCTTTTTAATTGCTTTGTTTAATTTTACTGTTTCTTTGGGTTGCTTTTTTGTTTTCTTTCTTCCAGACTAAACAACACACGGCAAACACCACAACCGAGATTTTATTTTATTTTATTGTTCCTGGAAAACGAGGCTTGTACAGTAGAACTCAAATAGTGATAGTCTGGTTTTAAAGGCAAGTTTGAGTGCACAGTTCAGGTTCTGCGAAGCTTGACTGCCAAGACTTTGGGGAAAGGGAATCACACATAAAGCAATTGTTCACCACCACACCACATTGAGGCATTTTAAAGTTTGTTTTATGGAAGATCATGTATCATTTTTAGAAATAGATAAGCTATATAAAAAAAAACAGAAATTACTTAATGGGGCAGATGGGTGGTTAAGACTTGATAAATAAATTTGTTAAATTGAAATTGCCTGCTAGAATCTTAAACAAAACAAATGGTGCCTTTATGTAAAAGGTAAATTGGTTTCTTAAATAAAACTTAATTCTTAAGAAAGGACTTCTAACTTATTTGAAATCATTGTAATCAAGAGTTAAATAAGCATTTTTTTCTATTCTAACCTGTGCAAAGCTGTTTCATGTTTACTGTAATTAAAACTTCATTAATTTCCAGGGCATAGAGTTTCAGACAGATCTAGTTTGTCTGCATCTGGCAACATCAAAGATTTGCTATACAAGCATCTTGTATAGCAAATCTTACTGGAAAGTGATTGTGTGTGAGAGAGGTCTGTTGGTGTATAAAAATTCTTTTGATAGCGCAATGTCTCCTCTAAAGTAAATTTAAGGAGTTTAGTGGAGCTTTCTCCCAGATAAATAGGTTAAAGCTAATAATTTAAGCAGACACTCTCTTTCCACCAGCAATACTGAGCATAGCAGAAATTTGAAAGCTCGATCATAGATTAAAAAATAGAGGCCAAAAATAAACATGCCAACGTTATTTAAGACCGTATCTAACGGGGGGGGGGAGCAATCAATGCATTTTCCAGCCTACTTTGTCATACGAGGACATTATAAAACCACGAGGAGCAGAAGAACATGGGAAGTAGTTCAATCCTATTATTATTGCTATTACTGCTATTGCTATTACAATTACTATCATTCGGAGCTCACATATGCACGCCTGTCCATATTTTAAAATGTACTTTCAATCCTTCGGTAAATCTCTGGTGCCTTTACAGTATTTTCGCCCCAATGCAAACGCAGCTTCCAGTCGCGGTCGCAAGCGGCTCTGGTTTGATTTGTACCACCTTACGAGGAAGTGAACGTTTCGCACGGAAGGGGCGGGGCCTGTCTCAGCAGCCGGCGGCTCTAGCGGGCTGCTAATAACATTGCCAGATTAGCTGCAACTTCTTGCTCCCAGCGTAACCTTTTACTGAACTAATCCTACATTCGACTTTTGTTTTCTTCTTCCTCTGTTTATATAGGAACGGTTTAGAAACAATCAGTTCCGGGTGCTGTTTTCTTTCTTTTTCTTTTTTTTAAGGAAAGAGCTGGGGGGAAGGGTAGATGCGGCAGGTTGGAATATGCAATTAGTCTCTTCCTTAGCAGTCTCCTCCGCCCAAAAAAAATGAAGTTGAATAAGGTCGGGGATTTGCTCCTTCTTCTTCCCCCCAAAAAGTACGTTTTCCTTCCTGGGTGAAAGGATAAATCTTTCGGTTTCGTGTTTTATCTCCACACACTCGAACGCCGTGATATTCTGCCCGTTTTGTTCTAGGGCTGCAAAAAAAAACCCCACACACACATCAGCGCGCGGGGGCTTGGTTTGTTCCTGCGACAACTGCAAGTTTTTAGCGAGCTCAGGTCAGAAACGAACTTTGTCCGTGCTTTTTTTAAAAAAACAAACCTAAAGACGGGACACAGAAGGTCCGCCTCAGGCGAAACTGCTGCAGTGGCTGCTAACTGCTGATCTAATCTTTCCGAGTGGTGGAGGGGCTGGAAAGGAAGGACTTGGAGCTAGGCGGCAGCTCGCTACATTAGACTTTATTTACATACACAAATCGCAATATACCGAGCCTGCCTGTGCTGGAGGGCTGCACGCTTGCGAAAGACTCCTCCTAGGTTGGAGAGCGGCGAAAAGGTTGGTCGATGACTTTCCACGGGCGGTTCAGCGTGTGGCTGAAGTCTCGGGGAGCTTGGCACCGTTGGCTGAACCAACAGCATCTGCTTTCTCCGGGGAGCCCTTCCCGGGTTTGTTTGAGTGCTCCTCCGATCCGGCCCATCGTGGACATGTCCTACTCGCGCCATTTTATGGATTTCCAGGGCTCGTCCATTCCCACTTTCATGAAGAAACTGGTAGCGACTAAGCTGAATTCAAACTTCCGAGAAGCTGTTTCTCTTCGCCACGACGCGCCCGTGCCGCTCCCGGGAGACGGCGATCTGCTTGTTAGAAACAGGTGAGAGAATCCATTCCCTTCCCGCCTCCCTTTTCCTTCCACTCCCAAAGCTTGGCACCTTCGCCATAACTGGGGAGGGAGCAGGCGACCCCTCCAGTTGCTGCCCGCCCCGAATCTTTTTCACTCCAAAGGCCCCGGTGCTTCCCCTACCCCACCCCTCTTGCGCAGGCTGGCGCTCTTTTTGCGATCCTATCGAGTTGCATCATCTGCCTTGGACGACTGTTGGCATAATTTATTATCCCAAATATTCTTCCCCATAACCCCGCATGCCCACTTCAGTGCAAGGAAAGCAGCCGTTCAGTTGACGGACGGCCGCCAATTCCTCCGTGTTTTGTGGGCAAAGAGTGGGAAGGCAATTATGCTTTCTCCCCAACCCCCTCTGGGGGGAAAATCCATCACCCAGTCAGGAAAAGATGAGAAAAGTCGGGCAGGGACTTTATCTCGAGCCTATAGGTGACACCAAGGTGCAAAAGAAGGAACTTCGACAACCAGGAAATGAATTTCCAAGCCCCTCCCAGGCTGGGTAGGATTGCGCCCAGTATCCACAAACTGCGTGTGCAAGGGGTATGGGTAGGCGGCCCTTTCTTTATTGTATCGCCCAGGATGGCTAGTTGTGTTATACAATAAAGACTGACAGATCTGTGTGGGTCTCCACGTGCGGTTAATGCCGAGCAACTGGGGTGTAGTGTTAGAGCTTAGGTTATTTATCGTCATCTTGGGCTGGGTGCGCGCGCATGTAGCACACTCCAGACAATATTTTAGAGGAAGTTGTGTACAAAACTCTACCTTTCCCCCCCCTCCCCACCGCAGCCTTCCACGTCACTAACCTTAAGCGTGTGCAGAATTAACAAGAAAGCAAGGGACCTCCATGTACCCACCTTTCCCTGTCGCTCCTCAACCGGTTAATTCCACTACCCTCTTTTTTCCCCTTCACAACAAAAGCAAGACTAAAAGCAGATGCAGAAGGAAGGTGCGCCCCCCTGCACAATCACTTTCCGCCTGCATGGAAGGAAGGCCTTACTGATTTCTGTAAAATTTTTACTTCCTGTGAGCTCCCTGGAAGCCAGTGGCCTTTTGACAGTATATGACTATTATTCTGCAGTTCGGCGCGGAGGCTTGCGTGGCTTTCTCAGAGCGTTGAAAAACACTGCTTTATGTAGGGTCACTTACAAAGCAAAAAAAGGGTGCTCGGATAGAGTATAGCTTCTACAAATGGGTTCCACCCCCACCCCGTTTTTAAGATTGTTCCCCTCCTAGGTGCTTCCATTGTATAAGCCAAAAACTTAAAAATCGGGCAGTGGATGAAGAAGCTGTCATTACCGGAAAGATGTGATTTAGTTTGCTTTGTGGGAAGATCTTTAAGAGGACTTTATTCAGATTCAATGCTGCTGTCTCTAAAACGTTTTCTTTTAATGGGTATGTAGGAATTTTGGGATAATCAGAGATTGTCTTTCACTACTTTTTTAGCCCTATTGAATCTGGTAGATTCAACTAGATAAAGTGCAATGACTAGAATGAAATGAATGCTCAGTGAATCTCACAAAGCCAGGTGTTGATACAGATGACAATAGTTATCCTAGGTCTGCCTGAACCATAGGAATATATGCATGTTTTGCGCAGCATTACCCTATCTGATGTCAAAGGTTTGAATTATTGCAGCTATCAGAAGGCAGCATTTACAAAGCAAGTATCTGAACCATTGTTAATGTTAAACATGAAAGTGATATCTAGCTCTGAGTACATTGAAATTCACTTTCTTTGTGAGAAGGAAGGGGAGAATTGGCTGATACAAAAGGGTACTGGACCATATCCTGTGCTTCATGACTCTCTGGCATTGTTATGTCCTTGTTCTCAGATCCCCTCCTCCATAGCACTTTCTCCCCCCCTTCCCCCACAATTTGAAAATTTATGTATGCAATTTATTTTGTTTCCAATATAACTCCCATTCGTCCTTTTCTGCTGGGTGGGCTCTCTGGGGAATTGCAGAATGCTTGTGTGCTCTCCAAAGTTAGAGGAATGGGGGATGTCAAGTCTCAAACATATAAGGCCCTCTCTCCCCTCCCTCTCTCTATGGTAAACATTTTGTGTTTGCAAAGGTGCATGTGAGATATCAAATCGGGAGTTCACAACTTTTGTGTCATGTGGATTATGTGAAGTAATCTCCTGCCCTCCCCCTCCTTTTTTTCCTGGAGGTTCTCACACAGGCAACAGCAGAGATCTCATTAGTGCAAAATAAAGTGTGTTAAGAATACAGTTCTTTGAAGCCTGTTTTTACTCTTCGAAAGCTTCCTCAGGATTGCCTACACACACACTTTCATTTTTTTGCAGTCTGGGAAAGTGTATTTGCATTCTTTCAGTAGAATAAGTGCAGGCACCTGGATTTATTTAGCCTTAAAATTCATTCTGAATTTAACAGGGGAGAAGGAAAGGAGGCAGGAAAAGGTCTTTAAGAATAGTAAGAACACCATCTTACAGACTTACTACTTACTCACCTGAACATGCTTATAGTACAGGCTAACCTTTACATTTTGTCTTGTCTGTGACTCTTATACCCATGCATGCCTGAATGACATTTATGTTGCCTTGAGCTATTCATTTGACTTTAACTTTCCTCCTTTTTAGAACAAGATTTCAATTTAGATGAAATTCCCTTTCTGCCTCTGCTTGGAAAATGTGCCTATCCTTACAACTGAATAGATATGTAGTAGGATATGTTTTGAATGATAGAAATAAACTCCCTGCAATATTTATAGAGGAAAAAAGTCAATACAGCAGTTCATTGTATTGTATTGTGACCAGTGTGATTTTGTGACCAAAAACGGGGGAGAACCAAACATAGTAAACTTAACATACTAAACATAGTATTTAGGAAGATATATACATCTCTGCCCAGCCTCTGCCTCAACCCAGAATGCTAATTTCTGGTTTCCTGAGCAAATGCNNNAGAAACAAATGTAGCAAGTGTCTGATTTTTTCTTTATAGAAGTGCAGTGTAATAAGAAAACATTGATATGAAAATCTGGAAAAGAAAAATAGAGTATGGGTAGATTCTGATGGAAAGTGTAGGAAAGTGGGAAGACTTGCTACAATTGTCTCCTGCAGATTGTTTGGGTTAGACTCCCTGCTTCCTGGCTGGTGTTGGTGACTTTGTTTTGTCTGCCTGTTCAAGCTTCCTGGCTTACATGCCAGGTCTTCCAAGGGAGTAAATTGCTCCTGAGTAAGACACACAAGCTGCTTAACCTCCTTTAAGCATTCTTTGCCCCTCCCCAATCTCACATATTAATCTAAGTTTGCAACCATATGGAAAGTGGGGACCTTGATTGTTTGGGTTAAGCATTTCAATGGTTTGAACAAAGTAGAAGGCTTGGGTGCCCTCTACTTTGATGCAAAGGGTAAAGGAGGAGCAGGGGCAGGGAATCAGTTAGGCCACATAGTTAATTTACTGGATAGTAGTGGTTGCTGTGGAAAGGCCACACATCTTCTTCCCTTCACCCAAGCCGATTGTGAACTTGTGACTTAGTTTTGCGAACAGAACAGATACAAATGGATGATGCCCACAATTGTCCAGCTGATTTCAATGAAACCTAACTATGCTGTCGCTGTCTACCCAGTGCTTCAATGGAGCTTTCACCTGAGTGTGTAAAGACCCAAAGTGAATGGGGTAATTGTAAATGGAGTAGTTGTGCAATAATAGTGTATGAGTGAAATTTGATTTCTTGTAGGGCTAGTGGGGAAAAAAATCTTTAGTCTGTAACAAAGTTTCATGGATTTTTTAAAAAGTTACTACAATTTTAGGTATACACTTATAGCATTTCCCTAACCTTGGGGTTGCTGAAATGGACCTTTTAAAAAAGTGATGTTTTGTGCTGAATGGGATAAGGAAATTTAAGCAGAATCTGGAGATTAAATTGTTGAGTCATGTTCTGAAGAAGGAAGAACTTGCTGAACAATCCGAGTGTTGGGAACTAGAAAGGTTGCTAAACAGTAATTTGTTTTATAGCTTGACCTTCTGCTGCTGTCTGGTGATTCTGCGACCCTGTCTTTTCCTCCCTAGATTTTTGCAGGGGAATCCTGCCATTTTTGCCCTTGTTTTCCATCTGGGAGGAAAATGAAGTTTGCAAGAGGCAACTGGAAAACGTGTCAAGGAAAACACAAAGTAGAAAGTGGAAATGGGTCCAGGTGCTTTTGGGGCCGAAGGGGAAAAAAGTGATGATGGTTACCACAGGATCACCCAGTGGCCTTCCTCCCTCGAGTCGAGAGCGGGTTAAGGTACTCCTTGCTGTTAGCAGTTTCCCTCTCAGACGGAGTCAAGCCTGTTCTGTAACCACTTTGCCTTTGTTGGGCACACGCACAAGCGGCCAGTCAAAGTAAACAAGGCTCCCTCAGCAGAGCTTATTCAGATACAGCGGACGAAGGTGCCGCTTATAGCAGCACTTCGGCCAACGGAATTATTAAGACGCCTCCACCCGCCCTCGCCCGGACAGCCACTTCGTTTACGTGCCCCCCAAGTTCGCGCCGCTACGCTCTGCATTGTATTATCTCATGTTACAGAAGTTAAAAAGGAAGAAAATAGGGGGGGGGAGAACGGGCTTAGGCGGGAAAAGTTGTCTGAACGCGTGTGGTGAAGGGGCACCTCCGCTCCGGCACTTTTGCTTTAAGCCGGAGATGTTCCTACCGCTCTTGCAAAGTTTCACTTCAGACCCGAGGCTGGATCCGAAGGAAAAACGCGCTGGGGTGTGTGTGTGTTAGTGGGTCTCAGGATCAAAAAAAATCAAAAGCCTCGAATTTGATTGATCTTGCGCTCTGGAAGGGAGCCGCTCGCCGAGCGTGCAAAACCTTTGCCTCGGCTGAGGGAGAGAGAGGCGTTGGAAAAAAAGACTGGAGAGGCGTGAAGGCTGCAACAATTAGGCTAGCGGGAAGAAGGGGTTTTTCAGACGAGCTGCGCCGCCCTATGACTTTGGGCGAAAAATGGGGAGGGGGAGATATCCTACGTGCAGCACAAACCAGTTGTGAGAAGTGGAGAAGCGGGGGATGCATGAATAAATAAGACCGGCTTGGCAACCGCCGCCTCTCGGGTTAGCAAACTTCCTGCAAGAAGTTGGCACTATAGGCAAGGCAAGTAGAGTTTCTTCGCGTAGTTGAGGCTTTTCCCATCCTCGTGTTGGTGCCCCGATCTTTTTTTTCTAATAACACAGACCTCCGCTTTACAACCTTTCTCTCTCTTACATGCACACACAAACACACGGCATCCACGCCTCGTTTTACTCTTCCAGTACAGGACATAGAAAGGGCATAAATTAAAGCTATTTGGGTTTGATTTGGTTTTGTTCGGTTTTCCTGAAGAGCCATAAATAGAACGAAGGTATCCTCTGATGCAGATGCAGGCTAGATTGTATGGAGAATTGAACACTACAGAAGTTGTTCAGCTAAGGATGTGTGGAGCATAAATTTCTGAATCTGTAGCTATATCATACGTATAAGAACACTTCATAATGAACCGGCCCATTTTCTTAGAATTAAAAATGTCCAAAGACCTTCCTTTACTTTGGTTATTTCTATACATGGAAATGATTTCAAATCCCCATAATATTTTAACATTATTTTTCATCCTTGTGCATAATTAAATGCCAATATTTATTTATTTTTGGACATAAAGGACAATCAAATCAGCATAGATTCTTTTTAAACTTACTGGAGATACCTGTCTTTAAACACTGCCTTTCTCCAGTTTACTTATTCCTTAGCATCACAAGATACTTCATTGCCCATATTTAATACTTTTACTTATTTTTACCCATTAAAAATCAATATGTGGAAACTAGTGGTGCACTAATTTTACTTTTCCTGTTCAAGGTTCTTTTAAGGTGTTTTAGTCATTTGTATACAGCAAAATTTTTAATAATGTGCAAATTAGCTGCATCAAACAAATTTATTATAGTCACTAGATCAATTTTCTTTAAATTTGCCTACAGTAACATTCTTGTCCATCGACCTTGGAGAGGACTTTGATACTTCACATTATCATTAGTCATATAAAGTGTTGTTAAAAATCAGAAATGTAAATTTGCTGCCAGAGTCAATATATTTGCTTATTCTATTCTATTCTATTCTATTCTATTCTAGTAAAAACATGTTTTTATTCCATAGCCTGTCAAAAATAATTTTTATCTTTGTTACTTTTGTCATGCATAACAAAAATGCCTTAAGTTTTCATTTGAAGATATAATGTCAAATCTGCATGTTAGGAAAAGTGAAATCTGATTACAATTATCTTTTGGGGGGGCTCAAAACAATTCCTCCTGCAACCTTTGAAATATTTGAAGAGGCGTCATTTAAATCTCCAGCCTTGTGCATTTAAATAAAATTATTTTCTTACAAGTCTTGTCAAAAAAAGAACTTAACATATTGTTTGTTTTCTTCTAGATTTGTTGGCATTAATGCATCTGATATTAACTACTCAGCTGGCCGGTATGACATTTTGGTTAAGCCTCCATTTGATGTAGGTTTTGAAGGGATTGGTGAAGTGGTGGCCTTGGGCTTAAGTGCAAGTGCAAAATACGCTGTAGGCCAATCTGTGGCCTACCTAAGAGCAGGAGCTTTTGCTGAATATACAGTTGTACCTGCTAAAGAAGCCATTCCTGTACCTTCTATGAAACCAGAGTTTCTGACCCTTCTGATAAGTGGAACTACAGCATATATTAGTCTGAAAGAACTTGGAGAATTGTCTGAAGGAAAGACAGTTCTGGTGACAGCAGCAGCTGGAGGCACTGGCCAGTTTGCTGTGCAACTTTCAAAGAATGCAAAATGCCACGTGATAGGAACTTGCTCCAGTGATGAAAAATGTGCTTTTCTGAAATCTATTGGTTGTGATCGACCTATCAACTATAAAACTGAAAATGTTGCTGCTGTCCTCAAAAACGAGTACCCCAAAGGTGTGGATGTTGTGTATGAATCGGTTGGTGGAGAAATGTATGACTTGGCGATCAACTCCTTGGCTATCAGAGGTCGCCTGATCATTATTGGGTTTATTTCTGGCTATCAAACACTTACTGGCCTTCCACGAAGTCACACAGAAATGCTACCAGCAAAGTTGCTAAAAAAATCAGCCAGCATCCAAGGTTTCTTCTTAAACCATTACTTTTCTGATTACCAAATGGCTATGAAACACTTGGTTGAAATGTGTGAAAAGAGAGAAATTGTTTGCGAGGTGGACTTTGGAGACCTGTCTCTAGAGAACAAGTTTACTGGCTTAGAGTCAGTGTTCCGTGCTATAGATTATATGTACATGGGGAAAAACATTGGAAAAATTGTAGTTGAATTACCTCACTCTGTCAACAGTAAGCTGTAAAAACAGAACAATGACATAAATCAAAACAGAGCAAATGGGCATTTTATGCTTGGCGATAATGCTTTAATTTCTTTAAAGCTGGCAACGGGTAACATATTAAAATAGCAAAATTGTATTTTGATTTGTTTAAGATATTTTGTGGGGTTTAAAAATGCAGCTTGTAGCTGGTATTACATTTACTTCCACATTTTTTGGTATGGAGATTTTCAATTTCCAACTTTGCAGTGGATTTGAATATAATTCTAGGCAAGCGTAAAACTGTTACAAATCGATGTCACACCTCTCTTCTGGAACTCAATATGTGAAGGCATATGGAGCTGTAGTTTTAATGCAGTTTGAATAAGATGAAGCCTATTGTCCCTAAAATGGCTTAGTAGACACTTTAGTAGATATGTTTAGGATTACAGCAATCCTATATGCACCTTACATAGAAATATGCCCTACTGATATTCAGATTGATTATGCCTATTAACTTTTGTATGATGCTGCACTATTAAACTATATTTGAGATTTGTAATACATACAATCTGCAGAAATATTATGATAGCAATGATGTTCTGTAAAGTCTTTTCCTACAAAGCTTATTCTATATAGCACATTTTTATTCTAATATGAACACGTGTGATCTTTTTATTGGTTGAAAAATATTTGTTTTACTTTTGAATCGATCTTGCTGGCTTATTTTAATTTTTTGTTATGTTTTGGGATATTTGGTTATCTTCTAAAATTATATTTGAAATGTTAATCTTGCCATTTCAGTCGTTTATTACTAATAACTTTTCTAAAGTTATCTAACTCTTTTACATTCAATAATCCAGGAATTTTCAGATTAATGAAATGCACCAGAAGATATATGCTGTATCTCTGAAAATGGAAATGGTACAGATTAAAACGTTGGATTAGAATGTCATCAGTATATAGAATGTATTTGGCTATGTAATCAAATGTCATTTCTGTAAGACATTGTATTGTACAATTCTGACTTTAAGCATTAAAATTGATTTTTGCAGTTAATTTTTTACAGCATGGTTCAGTTATCCAGTTTTACCTACTTTTGTTCAACAATGTGATCTCATGCCTGATTTATTTGACTAGAAGTTCCATTGGGACATAAACTTTTTTAAACTTAGCAAAACTTGTATCTACGGTAAGTAAACCTAAATAGAACTGAGCTGTCAATAATTGCCTTTGAAATGGAGTTTTTAAAAAATCATTTTACAAGTAAAAAAAAATAGTCTCCTTAGTTCTATTCACTTTGTATTTCCTATTTGAGGTTTGGAGAAGAGAAACATGTTTGATTTCCAAGTGTATGTACTGATTCAAAACAAAGGCGTGTTTTTTCTTCATAAACTTCAAAGATGACAAAAATATGATATATTTTAAATATCCTATATTCATTTCCAGTTCTCGGCTCTTTTACTTTTTTAAGAATTTGGACAATTGGAAATAAGCATTCTTTGAATAGGGCCTGGATTTAACTTTAGAGATAGCCCCTAAACCAACTAAACACACAATATTGATGGGATTTAAATGATTTATATATAAATATTTCAGTTTAACTTAGTTTTGGATTGAGCTGGTAATTTTTTTGTTGTTAAGCTGTAACTGTAGTAAATTTTGGATATTACTATCAGCTGAAACTTTTATAGAAACACTGTCATCGTGATTTAATTTGATTATTTGATTTGATCAAAAAATTGAGACATCAGAATAATACTTCATTTTAGACATAAACAATTTATGCCGAGTATTTGTAATCCAGGTCTGTTACGAGCCATTATATATTAATGTTGTTATATGTCTAAAAATCATCTTTTTCAAATTACTTATCTGTACATTTTTAGTATTTGAATCTCACAATTAATGTTGAGGATGTAGTTATAAACAATATTTACATGCATACCATAAATCATAATTTCATAAATAGGATCTACTGATTTCAAGGAAATTTCTTCAGTCTAAATTTGCTTGGTTTTACTGCTACTAACATGCTTGGTATATAACTATACTAAATATGTTTGGTATACTACTGGTATTTACTACCAAATATGATTGGTTTACTACTATGTGTATACATTCTTTCAGTTTCAATTGGGCAGCCAGTATGTGCATAAATAAGTCAATAATTCACTTAAATATGAAGTGATTTATTGTATGACAATTGTTTTAGCAAGAAATTTTATGTCATCTGTATAACTGAAGATTTTGAATTATTTCTCTGCACTAATATAACAGTTACTGGAAGAACTGGTAATTGACCAATAATTATAAAATATATTAAAGCAACCCAACAACTTAAAGCATTTTCTATTAATAATAATCACAGCATCCATTCTGTTGGATGTTGTGATTTAGCTGATTCATATTGTACACAACAATATAGTGTGTGGTAGTGCAAATACAAGTAAGCGCTATGATTAATACCATAATAAGCAAAGCAAAGGTAATTCTCATAAGAATACAATAGAGTAGAAATCTTGTTTTCTAAATCTCTGTTAGCTATGTGCACTATTTATTTACAAACTCCTAACTTAGCTTCACAATAATACAGTATTGCTTGAGGAATATGTATTAAATGCAATTGGGCCTGGATCACATACAAGTCAAAGAAAACAACTATAGGATATTCATCTTAAAATAAATTGGGCTGCAGTGCTTATTTGGAGTCACATAATTTGTGGATTGCAATTATATTTCATTCTCTTTCAATCTAATTCAAAATATATTTACATTCAGAGAATTACTGTAGATGCTATGTTATTGTTTTGTTTCTTTGATGAAATTATTTTCAAAAGTGTCATAAATGTTCCCAGGCCACTCTTGGTCAGATCTACATTCAGTGACATTCTCTATGTTTATATGGGCAAGAGATTTAAAAAATTGTCCATGTGTCATTAATGAATTGGTATTCGAGATGTGTATCAAATATATGTCTTACTGTGCCTAACCTTTTATTGCCATCCCATACGTAAAACTGATGTTTCTTTTACTTAGAGTTATTATAAATTTACCGCAGAATTATGTTAATTCTGAGCATATAGTGAAAAAAATATTTATGTATTTTTTAAAAGACTTATGTGGCCACCCTTCTTATGAAACCCATATTATCATCACAACAATCAGGGAAAAAAACAAAACACCAGAGCCTGATTTCTTAATACATTTCTTAATTATTAATACAACCAACAATACAATCCCTGAGCTCCACCCTCACTCTGTCCCAGCTTTTTGTGGCTTTTCATTCAGTAGTGTACAAAAGAAGTATATAGAATAGACTGTTGATAGATCAGTTGTCTTCCTGAACTGTGCAAGTAATAATATACTTAAGTTAGTTTTCAAGTTGACTACTATATGAGTGGGTGGAGAGGAGAGGAGAATTATTCCCTTCTTACGCTTTTGAACTAAGAGATGTAGTTGAACATTTTTTCAAAAAGCTGCATTAGAGGTTTTGGGAGTTCAGAAAAAGCCATGATGCTTGTATACAACTTCGGGTTTGGCATCCAAAGGACTTATTTTAAAATGTGTTTTTTAAAAAAAAACATGAATCCATAATTGAGGATTTATGTGTGCTTTAGAAAGTTACTACAGGTAGTCCTCGTCTTACAACAGTTCATTTAGTGATCGTTCAAAGTTTCAACCGCACTAAAAAAAGTGACTTAGAACCGTTTTTCACACTTATGACTCTTGTAGCATCCCCATGGTACTGTGATCAGAATTCAGATGCTTGGCAACTGACTCACATTTATGACCATTATAGCGTCCCAAAGTCATGTGATCACCATTTGCAACCTTCCAACAAGCAAACTCAATGGGGAAGCCAGATTCATTTTAACAACCATGCTACCAATTTAACAGCTGCAGTGATTCACTTAACTGTGGCAAGAATGCTCATAAAATGGGGCAAAATTCACTTAACAAATGTCTCATTCAGCAACACAAATTTGTGGTCAATTGTCATAAACTGAGAACTACCTGTATTGACACCATATAAAGAACAAAGATTCTAATAAGATCAAGGCAGAATTTTAAAAGTCACAAAGACCGAAAAAATCTGCAAATAAGTTCTACGAAATTGAATGGTGCTTACTTTTGAGTAAACCTGTATATTTTTGTCTAAATTTTTTCTATGTGAATTTGCTTCAAGGAAAAATCTTGATGGAAAACGTTTTTGCAAACAATAAAAGCAGCCTTTCTTTCTATATGGAAATAAACCAAAGCTTCAGTGATGAGGAGAAGGGGAAAGATACCAAGAAAGGAAAAATATGATCTAAAATAATTTTAAATATGACATTAAAATAATTTTAAAGGTAGTATGTGGTAAATGTATTCATTTGCACTTGCCATTTTAGCATATTTTCATCAGATAATTTTTCTATTGAATGGATCTGATTTTTAAAAATAAATTCTGATTCTCAATATTCTACTGTTGATGTTTTGATTTTTTTTTTTTTAAAAGCCAGTTGTCTATAGTTGCCAGGCTGCGCAAATAGAAATAAGTACAGGTATTCAGAGAAAAGTTTTCCTCAGTCTTCAGAAATGTTTTTTTTTATTTGTCCGTTGTCTTTCCTCAGCCAAACTGAGGAAAAAACCTCCCCTGTTTGAATAGGCTGTTAGTATCTATTTTACAAGATTTACTCATTTTCAGGTGCCTAATATAGCTGCTAGCATGCATGCACAACAATACAATTTGTATGGTAAATGGAACCAAATAATGCCTTCGCTGAATGTTATGGCTGCACTGAAGAGAAATGTCACGGTAAATAGCTGCCAAATTATGGATCATACTGAAGTGTCACAACTGCACTAAAGACAAATGGGGCTGGAGGCTATTGCCACCCGGACGCTTTTGAGTTATGGAGAAGAAGCATAGCCTTGATGTGAGGCTCTTTGTGTCGTCATTATAGCAAAGGGTTACTGGTGCAGTGTTCAAGAAAGTCTAGACCAATGGAAGGGCTAGTTATTAATCTGTCTGTTTCTAATCTATCAGCTGTAGAACAGACCACCTTCAAAACATGTGAACACGCCTCGCAGGAAAGAGATAAAGACACTAAACACTACAGGTTTTATTAACATAAATGGGAATGGGAAAGGACAGGCAATGGCGAAATGTTGAATGCTGCTATCAAATAAGCTGTACCATGATGTTTAACATCCTACACATTTGAAAAGTTTACTTGCTTGTGAGTTGGATGTATACGTGTGGAATAAAGATGTAATCCATTTTTCCCCCTTTGTAAAGAGTTGAATAGTCCCAGTTTCTTTCATTCTTTTTAAGGGAAGGGTAATAAAGATGAAAGACTTAACATTTTAACTGAAGCGCTCCTTAAGTGAATGAAGAGAAATTTATTATGTTTTGCATGGCAATGATAAATTCTGAAAGCGACTCTGTTTGGGATGGTATAAAGCCCTGTGTTAAAGGGAAAAAATCATAGAATTAAAGCAGAAAAGGCCCTTCCCCTCTCTCTCTTTTTTTTTTATAATCTTGAACAGGATTGTGTTATTTTTGCTTATCCTTAGAAACTAGATTCTTTCCAGGCATAAAAAGGTCTTTTTCTTAAAGAAAAATGATTTACAAGATCTTTACTACCATACTTGCAGACAATTTCAAATTTAGCAGTGCTTGTGTGTGGGATATACATATATTTAAAAATACATTTTAAGTAATTACTATAACATTCTGAACAAAAATGAATAATGCAGCGCAACTGTCAGTCTTCATTTTTAGAGAGTATGGGCCAAAAATTGTGAATAAATAAACCACTATTCTACAGAGAATGGCCTTCCTTCCATATTGTCCTTAAGATCATTGGGAGTGCAAGATTATGGGCAAGTTATACACTAGTTAAATTTTACACACTCTTAAATACGTGCTAAGTTTTCCATGTTATGAATAGACAATCCTTCACTATTTCTCTTAATTTATTTTTAGTTCAGTACTGATAAATTTGCCTCTTACTTTACATTATAATATATGTGATACAAACACACACACCCCTTCTTGTAATACCGTAACACTTTGGGGCTTTTCTTAGAGTAGTAAACAACTCAATTTTGTACAATGTACATTTGGACAATGTAACAGGTTTTAACAGGCAAAATGACAACCCTTATTTAAAATTTCTGCTTTGTCATCTGATACAAAATTCTATCAAAACCCGACTAGAATGTCTTGAAATAGTTATTAGTTACCCAAAATTAATGTTTATATATTGCACAGTTGCAAGTAATTGCTGCTTATTAAATGAAAACTCTGTGTTAAGTACTTCAGGAACATATTGGCTAATGAGCATGTTATGTTCTTTGTTTAGTGTAGAACTTTTTGTGTTCAGATCTACAAGATGCTGGAAAGTTGACAAATTACATCATTTAAGACAGATGCCTGCCTTGGGGAAGATTTTATTTTTTTTTAGATTTCCTGTTTCTGCCTTTTAGTTCAGTAACATTTGCAGTTGCTATAAGAACTGTACCTGCAGTGTTTAACCCTTTAACTATAGATTTGAGGCTTGTATAAGAAAAGAGCAGGACTTATAGAATACTGTTTCAGCAAGCTTGTTTTTCTCTATCTTTTGATCCACAAAAGGTTGCTTCTTCCCTTTAAAAAAATGTATACTCCTGACATTAAACAAGTAGCATTCAAGGTGGCAGAAAAATTTATGCAAAATAAAATATAATACAGGTAGTCTTCAACTTGTGACCATAATTGAACCCAAATTATCTGTTGCTAATTGATTTTGGCCCATTTTATTATTTTTCTTGCCACGATTGTTAAGTGAATTACTGCAACTGTTAGGTTAGTAACATGTTTGTTAAGTGAATCTGGTTTCCCCATTGACTTTGCTTGTCAGATGTTTGTGAAACATGAATCTGGGACACTGCCACCATCATAAATGTGAGCCACTTGCCAAGCATCTGAATTTTGATCAGGTGACTACAGGTAGGTGGCAACAGTCATATGTGTGAAAAATACTCATAAGTTGTAAATTCCGTTGTAAATTTGAACAGTCACTAAAGGAACACTACCCGTACTCAAATGCAAATATCAAGCAAATAAAATCTGAGACAGAACAATGTGAAGAGGGAAGTGAATGATTTGTTTTCCTTGCCATATATATAAAAGCCAATAGGGATTATTGTAACCAAATAGTTTTTCTGTGGGCGTGCATTAATGTAAGGAATGGCTATGTAACAGCTGAGAGTAAAAGCTTAATTAGTGTAGTTCTGTGCATCCAAATATGTCCCATGCTCACTCCCAAATAAAAAACTCTCCCTCAAGGAATTGGGCTCTTAATGAGTCAAATGGTTTGTAGGTACTAAAGCTCTATTGCAGTGATGGGAAACCTACGGCACACATGCCCAAAGTGGCATGCGGAGCCATGTCGGCTGGCACGTGAGCCATCCCCCAGCTCAACTCCATTTCAAAAACACGCGCGATCCCCCAGAGCCAATAAAACAGCAGCTCTGCGCTGCCACGCCAATCAGCTGAGCTCCAAACTCAGAACCGGTAGCTAAATTTAACTACCAGTTTGGGTAAACTGGTAGCTAAATTTAGCAGTTCGGGCAAACCATTTGTTAAATTTAGCTACTGGTTCGGTGTTTGAAGCTCAGCTGATGGGCATGGCAGTGCGGATCAGCTGTTTTTCAGCTCTAGGGGATTGCACGTGTATGTGCAGGGGGAGAAGTGCAAGGATCATGCACGGGGGCGTGCACGCACATGCAGGGTTCATGCACGCATGTGGGGGATCGTGTGCATTGCATTACGATGTGGCACACACGCGCACACTTTCAGCATGCAAGGACAAAAAGGTTCGCCATCACTGCTCTTATCATACGAAGAAACAAGTTTCACTGAACAGCAATACTTTAAGTATGCAGGCTTGGAAGTTTATACCTACTTGCTGAGATAATGGCCTCTAATGTAGTCTCAAAATAGTTTCAGCATATCAGGCATTAGTTCCAAGAACAAATGAATAAATGAAATAATATAAGATACATAACTTAAGAAAGGTCTGACAGTTTGGAACTATTCATTTTACTTATAAAAATTGTAATTTATTGCTTTAATCCAAATAGTTTATAAAATGGCTCCGTTAAACAATTGCTTTTCTTTCATTTTGTTCTCTGCAGCAATCATAAATTACCTCAAGTTTTTAATCTACAGCATATACAATCCAATAGTAGTCATCTATGCCAGTTCTCTGGATTTTCACCCTCTAAAGCAGCTTGCTGGGGAATTCTAGGAGTTGAAGTCCAGATATCTTCAATT
>JANHFQ010005297.1:73111-87892 GCA_032468035.1 Aparallactus werneri | reverse complement strand
TTTGAGTTTCAGCCAGCCTATTCAGCATGAGCAGCAGCTGATGGTTGGGTGGATCTAATATCTCCAATCAGCTGTTGTGAGGCCCCTTTGGGGCTGAAAGGCTGCTTTCATCATGCAGCTAATCTTCTAAGGAACAGGTAGGCATGGAGGGTGAAAATGGCAGGTGGGCGGGGCTATGTTCAGAGTATAAGACACACCCTAATTTTCAGCCTCTTTCAGAGGAGAAAAAGTGTGTCTTATACACCGAAAAATACGGTAAATATTTTTTTTTTACTGTTCAAAGTAATGTGTGTTAAATATATAGGAAGGGTTCATTTTGAATAATATTAATTTGAAAGTGTCATGTTCTATGCTTTCTACAGAAGCATGGAAGCCCAAATCCAAATAACGAAAAACACAGAAGGCAAATATCAAAAGAGATCTGAGCACAATCAAATCAGCCTGTTCAGAAATGAAACAAGGAACAATAATTCCCATTGAAATGGCAGGGCCTTTGTCTTAAAAGACCCAGTAACACAACAGAAACAAAATATGATATAAAAAAAAGAAAATTCAGGTACAAGAATTATGTATTTCATACTGAATAATTATTTCCTTACTGCCTGTAAATCCTCTCTGGTAAGCTGTGCATCTAAAACTCATCCAACTGCCAAGGGGTAAACGCAGCTCCATCCATCACACAGCCACTTGACAAATACATTCCATAATAGAAGTTTATTTTTATGGGAGGCTGAATCAAGGACTTTCCCATGCATACAAAAACTTGTCAAAATTATTTATGAGTCTTGCTGAGACACACAATATGTCATATCAAACTCCTATTTTCCTTCCAAGCACAGACTGTCAATATCTCTGCTACTATCAATAATGTGGAACACCGAAACTATAGGCCCTTAGCATTTTGAGGTCATTTGCCCATCCTAGCTTGCTGCCAAGAACTCACTTTCTTTTTTCTGGAACTGCAATGCAGCTGAAGACAGATTCGTTTTCAATCACAGTGAGATTGTGTTAAGGTAAGCATCAGGGACCAACTCAAAATCTTGTCCAACTCAGAATGTTTTTTTTTTTACAAAATGAAAATACTTTTGACAAATCATAATTCATTATAGCTAGAATTAGGAGAACACTGAGGATTCTTTGGCTTTCCCCTCTGCCTTATTATTAAAAGCTTTTTTCTTTTTCTTTTCTTTTTTTGCATGGGAATCTTTAAAAAAAAAAAAAATCCGAGGGTTTTATATCTACCGGTATGTATAGCCTATCTGGACAAAAAGAGATTAAATGAATCCTAAAAAAGTTGAAAAAAGTGAATTTTCTAAAGTTACAGAAAGACTTGATTGTATAGCATTGTTCACGGGAAGTTTATATTATATTTTACTTTAGCTTTCACTGTATTCTTTAGGAAGAAAAATTGCAAATGCACAAATGTATTCTTCATATTAAGCAAGTTTGAAAGTAGTATGCACAAAATGTTAACTATCTTGGTTTTTTTAAAAGCCTAAAATATTGCCACATTGTGTTAGTCGCACAGTACCATATCAGCTACCAATGAGTGAAAATTTTAGATTATTTGTATATACTGTCGTATTTTGAATTGTGAAATTCTTTACTTTGGAAAGTTTTAGGGTCACTTTAGTAAAAATGAAGAGCAGTTTTACTTGTTTCGTTTCAAATATGAGACACCTCAGGTTTTCAGCCAAATCAGATTCCTCCCAATGTCCATATGGCCCCTTGTTAATTCCATATGGTATATATTAATTTGGCTCTACTTTACATTTTGTCAAGAGCCAAGTTTATCTCTCCAATCTTTGCTATGTCAAGAAAGTGTTTCTATCATTATGGATAGGACTTGGCTCAGTGGGGTTCCTTAGCATGACAAAGACGAACATTCTAGAAAAGAACTGCGATCCCTAATCATCCTATTTCCTACAGTTTAAAATTCTGAAATAAGTATCTGAATGTGTGTAACAAAGAATAAATATAGAAGGTTTTGTACATGCATGTGTATACATGTGTGTATGTGAGATGTCTCAGGGTGAGTGTGCTTGTGCATCGTATACGGTACTTACATTATCAAGAGCTGCTGGCTTTTTCAAGCCGGCCTCTATAGCAGTGCCCTTAAAAACTGACAGACACCTAGGACATTAACAGGGATCCAAATGTATTTCCATGTGAAGTACAGAAACTCTATCAGTTTCTACAGATTGAACAGGGCTGTTTTATCCAATTAGGTTAAATATTCACCAAACAATAAGCACATGGATCCTTGACTGCAACCTAGTGACCATGTTAAAACAGTTTATATAGAGTCCTCTTGCATTTTCATCTGTCTTTTTTGGATTAATTCTAAAGTGCTAGGATTCATCATCAGACAGAATTTAATAGCAGACACTTCTCTTTTTACCACAAAGCATCACCACCATCAACAACAACAACAACAACATCTTTATTCAGTCAAAGATCAGTATGTAGAATATAGAAATTGCAGTTACTTAAAATATGCTAAAATATCTAAGAAGGGTTTCAATCAATCCTATGGCACAAGGTGCAGATTATTGAGCAGTACTTGGCTGTAGATAGAGAGATGGAGTCAGATTGATCTGATAATAATATTTTAAGATAAAATAAACCAGAATGACCAGGATATTTATTAAGTGAAAACATTGAATTTTCAGTTTCAGGAGTCAAAATTATAATCCTGATTTCACATGGAATCTGGTATGATACAGAGTAAACTGAAAGTTAATATGTTTTTAAAAGAGCACTGAATATCACTTGAGAAGGATCTCAGCCATGCCCTTTCTTTATCTGCTAATTTTTTATATGATAGAGAGTATGTGATAGAAGACACTCTGAAATAGTGTGAAACCTTGAGGGGAGAGTAAAGTCAGATTTGTATCTGAATTCAGTGGTCTTATATCTGAAGCGATGTATAGGCTCAGTCACTCACCCATTCTCAGATAGCTGTCCTGAATCTACTATAGACACTGATCTTAAATGGAAGATTTAACTCTGAATGCTCTTTTTACATTTTCATATAATATACTTCACAACTACAATTCCTTTGACACGCTAACTGTCAGACTAACTATATCACTAAAGGTCAAGAGGTAATTGGAGATCTCTCTAATTGTTAGGCTTTTGCAAGGTCTGAGCTTGATCATTCACTGAACTGTTGAGTTGATAGGATTCGTGTAGCTAGTTATAAATTGATAATCTAAATTAATTCATTCAAGCAGAAATCGCTTTTGTAACTCCTTGAGAGCTTGTAATAATGCTTACCTCCTACTGCTAGCTGCATTCTCTGTTCCATAAACCTGGCTGGAAACAGCTGGATTCAGGTGACCTGTTAGCTCATTAAATCTGTTACATGTTCCTTTTGGTAAATGATATTAAGCTAAAATGTCCTTATGTTGATATTTTTCTTTTAATTTTACAAAGCTAATTTGTAACATGAAATAACAATCATCTCAGACTACTCTGCCTTGTTAACAGATTTTATACATTTTTCATTTACACAAAGGTAATGGAAAACATTTAAACTACCGTATCTGTTATTTAAGCCACTAGATATATGTTACTTGAAGTCTGATTGCTTCAGAAAATTGTTGGGCCTTTGCTTTGTACGTAATAAAAGGCAAACAACTCATTTCAGTGGTTACTAAATAAAATATGAGCATTTTTATTTTATTTGTTTTCCATTGGAAAAAAAGTAAACTCAAATTGCTTTTTAAATTCATTTAGAAATAGTACCTATTATTTCTTTCTGTGTAATACAGAACGTACAATTTCAATTTTTAAACTTAAAACTTCTTCATCTAGAAATTAAGGTAACATAATTCTGAAGTTCTTGTATGACAGAATCTTTTCTCTTTACTGTCATTTCTATGTGAATGAATACATTTCTTTTTCTAAATTATTTTAATTACCTTTGCTTAATCAAAAGAATTACATACTAGAAAAGCAGTATTCTTTCCAACAAAATTATTAACTGAGATATCTTTCAATATTTTATTAAATACAACATAGCTGTTTAATTAAAAATTAATTAAGAATTATTTTATCTAAATCACTCAAGGAAGATTGAAGGGTAACAAGCAGTTTAAAAACTTGCAATGAAGAATCCACAACATACTGTTACACACCAGTAAACCAAAATTTCTACAATATCACTGACACCTTAGTCCATTTTTCCAGTAGAGTTCAACATGCAACATACATTCATTCATTCAGATTGATGAAATGGTTAAAACTAGCCCAAGCAATTGGAAGTTATGCTTGAGATTTCTCAGCTATTAAGATAATAGGAGTTTAAAATCAGAATTATTAGCTTATTAAAGTTAAAGATCCATATAAAGATAAAGCATTTTTTTAATTATCAGAAAGAAAAAGCTAGCATTGATTTCTAACTCCCAGTATTAAAAGAATGAGAAGAACAGAATACATTTTTTGAGGCTTTAAACAGAGTTATCAGGAATCAATTCTACACAAAGAATAGCTTAGATTCTTGCTCAGTAACCAACATCATCAGTCTTGTTTTGGTCTGATAGAGGAAGATAGCATAAAATCAGATGCAGTCATACTGTATGATATCCTAAATGCACGGTGTCTCTATTATGAATTAGTCTGGCTTGGTGAAATTATAGCAGTGGATGTTATCTTTAAACTAAAAACTATTGTACATATTTATGTTGCCAAAATGGTGCATCCAAGCACACAAGCTGGCTTGATGATAACCTCAAACCACCCAATATGAATTTAGCTCTGAGACCACAAAATGCTGAATATCAAAACAAGAGAAGCAAAAACAGACATACGGAGACAGATATTTGCTTCTTCTACCTAAATTATAAACAACAAGGTTTAAAGAGCTCATAGTACTAGAAGAACAGACACCAAAAAGTTCTTAAAAATTAGTATCTTTCCTATATTAAATGGAATCAGATTGGAATTAATTCTCTTGATTACTTTACTTGGATTCTGATTTTAAAAGATAAATTACATCAAATCTGGTGCCACACTTGGAGGATAATCTAACCACTGAAATGTTTAGTTTTCCTTGTAAGCATACTTTATCCCAAAATGCCACTAATACACTTAAGTATGATATAAATAATGATATAAAATCCGACTGTTAAATTTTAAATGACATATTTAATTTGAATATTTTTCTAAATACAGTTTTCCCCCTCTTCTTGGTCAAGTCAATGTCTACTTTCATAATATATTGTTAGTTGAAAAAATACTTATATATTGTTCTGATTTTATTAATCTTCCACATGGAAAAGTTCTGTTCAACAACACCTTAAATCAAGAATGGATATTTCTGTCCATTGGGAAGCACATTTCATTATTTTTGGAGTGTGGGTACTGAAAGTTGTACGAAGCACAATGCAGTGGTAAAGTAGAATATATAGGGTCTCATCATGCATCAAAGCCCAATGGAGTCTTGCTTTCTTTTTCTACATGGTGTGACAGAAGACTAGTGCTACAATATGTTTCCTTTCTCTGGAATACAGAAAAGGGCACTGCAATAATTTTATTTGGATATTTTGGAATATTTTTGAAATTGCTGGGGACCATAAACATGCCCCAAATTCTAACATTGAAAATTGGAGGACATTGATTGCCATCTAGTGGTGTGGCAAACATATTGGAAGTGCTCTCCCAATCGCCTAGATAAAGCCCAAGACTTAATCTAGTTCTGCTGTGTTGTGTTATTGCAGGGAATGCCAAAACGGCCCTGAAATTCAAACAATATGATGATATGTGCAATATTTAAAAAATAAAATAACAATCACTCATGAACAATCTATCAAGGTATTACTTGAGATCTTAGGGAGGTTTTGCCATCTTAATTTTAAGAATTATTTAAAACAAACATAATGGCATATCTTTTGTATCACGGAGACCTGGTTGGGCCCTGAGGGAGGGATCCTGTTGAATGATCTTTGCCCACCAGGTTTCCATGTGTTTCACCGCCCTAGGACCCAGGGTAAGGGCGGGGGATGGCAATAGTTATAAAGGAGGCCCTAGTTCCGTGGGCGGCCACCGTCAAGCAGATAGGCGGGTGTGAGTCCCTACTCCTGAGATTCGGTCCGAGGGTTCAGATGGGCGTGCTGTTGGCGCACCTTTCACCCAGCTGCGTCACAGCGGCCCTGCCTGGGCTGCTTGACGTCCTCGCTAGGGTGGCATTGGAATTCCCTATATTGATGGTTCTGGGGGATTTCAACCTGCCGTCCCTGGTCTGGGTTGGCCCGTGAGTTCATGGCTTCCATGACAACCATGGACCTGACCCAGATTGTTACAGGACCGACTCATGAGGGGGGGCACACGCCCAACCTGATATTTCTATCTGGGCGGTGGCTAAGTAATCTGGGGGGGTTGTCTAACCACTTTCCCCCTGTCGTGGTCAGATCACTATTGCCTGCGACTGGGCTTCCAATATGCCTCCCCCCACTGCAGGGTTGCGAGACCAACTAGGTGGTTTCACCCCAGGCACCTTATGGACCCTGAGCGGTTCCTACAGGCGCTTGGGTCTGTACCCGTTTCCTTCACTCATGGCTCGGCCGATGCCTTGGTGGAAGCATGGCATAGTGTGGCCACCAAGGCCCTTGACCGAGTCATTCCCTTGCGTCCCCTGACTCGATGCCGATCCCGACTGGCTCCATGGTTCTCAGAGGAGCTCCGGGAAATGAAGCGTCGTAGACGGGGACTAGAGTGTGGTTGGAGGAAAACCCGTTCTGAGTCTGACCGATCGCGATTGAGATCATTTACTAGATCTTATATCGCGGCAATGGAGGTGGTGAAGTGTAATTACTTCTCCACCCTCATTGCGTCCGCTGAGAATCACCTGGCCACCCTGTTCAGGGTCACCCACTCTCTCCTTAATCAGGAGATTGCAGGTGACCCTCTGCAGGGATGTGCTGAGGAGTTTAGTCAGCATATCACGGAGAAGATCGCTCGGATTCGAGCCGGGTTGGACTCCGACTGGGCAGAGCCAGAGTGGGAGGAATCTGACAGACTTGAGCCAGTGATCTGGGAAGATTTCGATTCTGTGACTCTGGAAACAGTGGACAGGATAATGGGGAGGCTGAGTTCCACCACGTGTTTATTGGACCCGTGCCTTTCCTGGCTCATGTATGTGGCCAGGGAGGGCACCTGCAGCTGGCTCCATGCGGTAATATCTGCTTCTTTGCGGGAACTTCCCCGCTGCCTTGAAGGAGGCGGTGGTGAGGCCCCTCCTTAAGAAGCCCGCTTTGGACCCAGCTGTGTTAGACAACTTTCGTCCCGTCTCCAACCTTCGCTTTGGGGTGAAGGTTGTGGAGAGCGTGGTGGCACAGCAGTTTCCTCAGTTCCTGGAGGAAACTGATTATCTAGACCCTTACCAATCAGGCTTCAGGACTGGGCACAGCAACGAGACAGCATTGGTCACGCTGGTTAATGATCTCTGGTGCGCCAGAGACAAGGGTTGTTCCTCTGTCCTGGTGCTTTTGGATTTCTCAGCAGCTTTCGATGCCATCGACCATGGTATCATGTTACGACGGCTTACGGGGATAGGAGTGGGGGGCACCGTTTTTACGGTGGTTCTCCTCCTTCCTCACTGGCTGTACGCAGTGGGTGTTGATGGAGGGAGAGAGATCGACCCCACAGCCCCTCCTTTGTGGGGTGCCGCAGGGGTCAGCTCTCTCACCCCTCCTGTTCAACATCTACATGAAACCGCTGGGCGAGATCATTCGTGGCTTTGGGGTGGGGTATCATCAATATGCTGATGATACCCAACTTTTTATATCTACCCCGGGTCATCCCAGGGGTATGATGCCCTCGAGGTGATGTCCTGGTGCCTGGAGGCGGTTCGGGTCTGGATGGGGAGGAACAGGCCTCGTCTGAATCCCACCAAGTCTGAGTGCCTGTTTGTATTGGCATCCCGGGGTTTCCAGATGGTTCCAACTTTATCCATGGGGGGAGAGGTGTTACCCCCTGTGGATAGGGCGCGCAATCTGGGGGTCCTCCTGGAGATGGCACTCACGTTAGATGATCACGTGGGGTCCGTGGCCAGTGGGGCCTTTGCACAGGTTCACCTGGTGTACCAGTTGCGCCCCTATTTGGACTGGAATGCCTTTCAAATGGTCACTCATGCATTGGTGACTTCTCGCCTGGACTACTGCAACGCACTCTATATGGGGCTGCCCTTGGGTATAATTCGGAGGCTTCAACTGGTACAAAATGCAGCCGCGCGAGCAGTGATGGGAGCTTCCCGATACTCCCATGTAACGCCTCTGCTCCGGGAGCTGCATTGGTTGCCGGTTGCCTCCAGGTGAGATTCAAGGTGCTGGTGTTAGCCTATAAAGCCCTTAATGGCTTGGGTCCAGTATACTTGAGGGAACATCTTGTGCCGGCCTCCCACCGCCCGGTCCGCTCGCACAGGGAGGGCCTCCTCCGGGAACCGACAGCTGTGGAGTGTCGTCGGGCTGGGCCCAGAAGGAGATCCTTTTCTGTGGGGGCTCACACCTGGTGGAACCAGCTCCCACTGGATCTACATACAGCCCCCGGCCTCCGCTCCTTCCGTAGGGAGTTGAAGACCTGGTTATTTGAGTTGGCCGGCTTGGATTAAGGTGGGTTTTTAAAAAAATGTTCTTAATTTTAAATTTTATTTTTTAACTGTTTTTATTGGGCTACCTATTTAATTCTATTTTAATTGTACTGTTTTGTAGTGTTTTAATTTTGCCCTGTACACCGCCCTGAGTTTCAGGAAAAGGGCAGTATAGAAATTGAATTAATAAATAAATAAATAAACTAAACCTGCTGACAGGTGTCAAAAACTCCCCGGCCTCCATAATACCACGTGTGAACCACAATTTTCTTTCAGAGTCATACAATAATTTTCCTGATTCAGGAAAAAAATATATCCTCTACTCTTATCTTAAGCCCTGGTTTATTGCAACCTTTTTACTGACTCAACCACAAATAGCAAGATGGTGGCTCACGGTGGTAAGAAGCTGGGCTTGAGTACCACTGAGGTCAGCAGCTCAACGGTTCAAATCCCGAGAGCAAATATACCATCTCCTGAATCCCAAGAGTAAAATATACCATCCCAAATAGCAAGATGGTGGCTCACGGTGGTAAGAAGCTGGGCTTGAGTACCATTGAGGTCAGCAGCTCAACGGTTCAAATCCCAAGAGCAAATATACCATCTCCTGCTTGGGCAGAGGGTTGGACTCGATGACCTACAAGGTCCCTTCCAACTCTGTTAATCTATTATCTATTATCTATTATCCTATCACCCTAAGGACAGTGGGATAATTTAGAGTTGCAGGAGAGGTCATTAGGCATTCTTAATGGTACCTTCCAAGATGGAAAGTATCTGGGAGGCTCAAGAAGTGTTCTTGACAGAGCTGCTCAGTTGCCCTTCAGCATCGGGTTGAAACTGGTTAGAAGGAAGAGAAAAGAAAAGAAAGATAAAAAAGGAGAGTTCAGAAATAGAGCCACAAAGTTGTCATCAGAGAACACCCAAGAAGTTTCAGAACTTCTCAAAGAAATGCTCCAAAACCACCTACTATATTTGACAACCAGATTGTGATTGCTTCACATTTCGCTTTGCAGAAATCACATTAGTTGTTTGAATAATACTGGTATTTATTTAAAACTTTCTACCCCTAAGGCAACTGAGATTCATAAAATATAAAAGCAATTTTGAAAATATGTATCTGAGCTCTCTTACCAAATAACAGGAAATACATAAACATCATTTAATACCACTTGATAGAAATAAAAATTAATTTAAATGCTTAAATTTATAAAGTTGGGAAAAACAAATGGGACTTCAACTTAAAAAAAGATACCATTGAAATAATAAAATAGAATAGCAACAGCACTTAGACTTATACTGTACATTGCTTCACAATGTTTTATAGTCCTCTCTAAGGGATTTACAGATTTAGCATATTGCTCCCAAAAAACTGGGTTCTCATTTTACTGACCCCGGAAGGATGGAAGACTGAGTCAACCTTGTGTTGGTGAAATTGAACTTCTGGCAGTCAGCAGAGTTAGCCTACAATATTGCATTCTAACCATTGCACCACCATGGCTCCTAGAGTACAATAAAATGGAATGGAATGGAATGGAACGGAACAGAACAGAACAGAATAGAATGCTTTATTTGACCAAGTGTGATTGGACAAGAAATTTGTCTCCAGTGCAGAAGCTCTTAATATACATGTAAAACAACAGGGTAATAATAGTCATAATAATGATGCCAATAAAAGGGGGTAGAAGAGAAGATTAGAAGGTTAATAATAATGTTACTGTCACACAACATGGGTGAATATATGTAGATGTAAGACAGTCCTTTCTTCTATGGGGAAACTCATATACAGAATGGCAAACATCTGAAACAGCATTTTTTTTTTCCTAAGGAAGGCCAAAGCTATTTAAATTAAAGTGACAAATAAATAAAATCATGGTAGTCTTCTTGCTGGGCATTAATGACATCATGGAAACACCTTCTGATACCATACAATTATTTTTAAAGGCTATATCAAAGAGTTGTCACTTTGGAATAGAATTAACTTTAGGGAGAAATTGAGTAAACATAGTTCTGAAAACTAAACTATTTAATAACTAAAATGTTACTTCCAGTGTTATACAGGAATATTACTATATATCTTCTGGATTGAGAAAAAAAAACCTTTTATCCAAATGCAAGTGACTTTATACATAATTTCACTAGTAACAAATAACTTGTAGGTAAAGTCCAAGCAAGTAGTTTGTGCATTAATATTCTAGTATGTGCAGTTCAGAGTCCAGTCAGGTGTTTTCGAGATTGCCGTCCATAGCTGAGAAACTGTTACCGGTAGTCAGATGACCGAGATTCTCTTCAGTAGCTTCTAGGTATGCCTGGAGTGTGATTTCAAAAAAAGATCTGACCAGATCCATCCTTTTGTTTTTTGTAAATTGGGCTCAAATTACACCTGCAAAATTAGAGTGTCTTAACAATTAACTCTAAAATTATGTTTTGTTAACTTGTTTTTACCCACATCTAAGCAATGGGAGTTTAGGGGTCCAAAATTTAGCTAGGATTTACTTCCCTGGAGAGGTTCACAGAAAACTTGTAATGTTTTGGGATACATTATCTATTTTCTCATATATGTAAATTGAATTTATATTTAAAATCTAACAAAATCTTATTTCCATTTCTAGAACTATAGGTTCTTTAGTCATTTTCAAACCCAGTTCTAGTGCAAACTGTTGAACTATTTCCAGGCTAGGCTAGGCTAGCCCTCTGCATACCTGATTTGAAATCGGAACTGAAAATGCACAAATATTTTCTTGTATGTACAAATTCATGCATGCACATACACAAATTAGCACATACAAATCCTTCTTTCTTCCAGTGAAATCCTGTTCATGGTCATTTCTTCTTGGTTTCCCTTCCCCACTCCAAATACTAACAAACAACAGAGAACGGGATCACTAGGAATGGAAATTATAGTGCTTTTTTTCTTCCCTTATTTAGGATGCCTACATTCTTATTGCTGGAGAGGAAAAATAGTGAAGACTTCACCCCTTCTTTTGAACAGACCCAATGGGGTCAGTGGGGAGGATTGGGAGCAAAGGAAAGTTTGAATTTTCCCAACAAAACTGATGAAGGGGGGAATGCTTCTCCAGTTAGCAAGAAGGAAGAATGAACTATTCCCAGCAATCCATCTGATAATTCAGAATTTAGAATAACAGAATTGGAAGGGATTTTAGAGGTCTTCTAATCCAATCCCCTGCTCAAGCAGGAGACCCTATACCATTCTGGCTGTCCAATGCCTTCTTAAATATCTCCATGATGGAGCACCCACAGCTTCTGGAAGCAAGCAATTAAATGAACAAAACAGATTGTAGGAAGTGGGGTTGGGGCCATGAGTTAACCATCCCCAGTCTAACAGAAAGATGATGAGCTATCTTCCATTAATTCTTAGGATATCTTTGTGCAAGTTCTAGTCTGACTCTCTCCAAAAGAAACGTAAAAGGTCACAATAAACTTTGGACAGTGCAAAGAACATCAGCAGGGAATGCCATCCTGTGGTTTACAAATATATGTTACTGGGCATTGAACAAAGAAAAGAGAAAATGGAGAAATGAGCTATCATTACAATACTAAATAAATTTATTACTGATACAAAAGAGTTTTAGAACAATCTAAGATTATCTTGAACAGGAATAATAGCCCAATGGATTCAGTATAAGGCCAGTTCCTATGTGGTAATAGATGCATGTGATCATTGAGCAATCGGCCTATTTCTAAAGGGGTAGATGGGTAGACAGAGTAGCATACCACGAAAAATGGAAACTCTGCTCTAAACACCATGTTTTGAGGAAAATATAAATTTAAAGAAGAAAAATGAATGAATGGATAAATATTTATTACATATTTATTACAGCCAAAATAAAAAAAAGATGAAGATAATGATTCCTTATAAGAAAAATTGTATGATGAGTTGGCATATTATAGCATTTATTCTAGGAATATTCTTCAAAATTGGATGCATCTTCCTGTGGTCCATGTATTCTGTGCAGATTTTCATTGGTATTAGGGGCAATAACAATATGAACCAAAGTTGCACCATCATTTTTCTACATGTAATATGGACCAAAACCCAATATAGCTCCTCCCCTGATGCCTTACTCACTGCTTGAAACTGGCTGTCTTTAAAGTCTAGTACAGCAAAATCACCTATCCTGAATGGATACGTAAAAGCCACAAAATTCAAGAAATAAAATTGAAGCAACATGGAGAGTTGGTGGACACATAAAGTAGCAACAAAAACAATAACAACAAAGTATACTACTACTAGTATCCAAGTTTCCTCCCTTTATTCCCATGGGATCTTAGAGAAAAAAAAGAAACATATATTTAGGAAGGATTAAAATGCTGTTTAAAGCAAGATTTTTACTCAATTTAAATTACTAATGTCAAATTTTTCACATCAAACAATTTACAACATTAGAAGCTGTCCTGCTTCTAATGTTGTAAATTGTTTGATGCGAAAGATTTGACATTAGTAATTTAAATTGAGTAAAAACTTGCTTTAAACAGCATTTTAATCCTTAAATACAGTATATATTTCTTTTTTTCCTGCTACTTTTTATTCTCTGTATTCCTTTGTTTTTCTTGATGTTTGGCTCACCCATTGAAAAAACAATGTATTCTGGCTTTGCAAAAAATAGTTAAAGCAAGTATTTGCAAAAATAAAAATGGCTCCCAGAATGTTGTAAGAGATATGAACTTTCCTAGGCTTTGGATTTAGAGGGAAGTGATGTGCAACTCACCAGTGTGTTCTTTCTCTTTCTAAATCTGGTTGATGTTTTTATTCTTTTAGATAATCTCTTTATTACAGTATTTCTTCTTCCTAGTCTTGAATCTCCTTCCAGTGCTATGCCTAAAGCCAGCATTTAGTGGGATTGCCTGGAATGTTGTAATGTTTCCAGGCTTAATTCTGCCTGAAAAAATAAGCAAGATCAGTCTGGTTAGAGATTGTGTTAGCTGATCGGATTTTTGCTTTCCTTCCTCCAATTCCTCCTCTCTTTTGATAGCATTCAACAGCGTTCTCAACGGAAAACCCCCTTTTCCCCCAGTTTCCTTTGGTTTCCCCCCATTTTTTGACGAATGCTGGAACTTTATTAAGAAGGACACATGAGAGCAGAATGGACTGGAGAAAAGGTTCAGTAAAAATTCACAATACAATCCTATGTAAGCCTACTCAAGCAAACAAACAAACAAATATCCCATTGAGGTTTCCCCCCCTGAGGAGCTGGGCATAGAATAGAAGCTGGAAGTAGACAATGCCTCATATGTAGTCAGCTCAAGGAAATCTGAAATGCTGTCCTTCCTGAGAATTAAAAAGCAGCTGCTTGTTCTGTAATCTCAGTTCTTCACTTCGGCCTGACAATCAGTAAGTAAACAGAGCGACTGATGCTAGAAATTGAGAACAATATTTTCTTTTCAGGAACTGAGAGCAGATTTTAAGTGTCTTCTCATTCCAATTTTCTTAGTAGTGAGATTTAGAGTCCGCAAACCGTGGAATAGACATGTCAGTGAGGCAAAAGAAACACTACATGCAATGTTGCCTCCCCAAACCCATTGCCCATCTCATCAAAGTTAGGGACTGTGATGTCAATATCGCCGACAATGTGCCTCTTGCACATCTTGTTCCATGAGGCTGGGCACCAAGGGGAGGGAATGCGCTGATTGTGACTTTTTTTAAAAAATGGATGCATCGAAATTCCTCTCATTTTCAAAAGGGAACTTTCTGCATCTCTCCTCACCCTAGGGAGACATTTTTGTACTTTGGAGCCAAGCTAGGGAAAAGGGTCTCGACAAAAGGCTAGCCAGGAAGCCAGTCTCAGATCCTGCTGCCACTGAATATAATCTGCCTCTTGGCACCCAGGTCTTGCAGCTGCCAGGCCCTCTCCTTATGCGGTCACCGGGGTTGGCGCGGAGGCAAGAGCAGAGAGCGGAGGAGGGTTAGGCAGAGCACATTCATCACTGCCAGGAGTGAGTGGAGGCAGTGCCAAGGAACTATGTAACTAGGCACCTGTGCCAATTTGCTCAGTAATTGGATTGCTATTTGAAAAATTAACATGGTCTCTAGAACCTTTGCATTTTCTGTGCAAAGTTTTCAAATGGCAGAGGGAGGGGCAAATGAGGAGGGGGGAGTGCCAAGCAACTGCTTGGCAGAGGGCTGGGGAGAGGGAGGGATTGATTTAAAACACATGCACACACACACACACACACAC
>JANHFQ010005294.1:2914-13796 GCA_032468035.1 Aparallactus werneri | reverse complement strand
TTATTCTACCTGTAAGCCGCCCCAAGTCCCAGGAGAGGGGCGGGGTATAAATATGACAAATAAATAAATAAATAAATTTAATTGCTCTCTTGATTTGATTTTAATCTCCCCTTGATAGGTTTCCAATGTCACAGTCCATCAACTACTTATTTTTTAAATGCCTCTATAAATTATTCAAGGTGGCAAACATGCTTAATAATCCTTCCTCCTCCTGCTTTCCCCAACAACAATTTCTGAGTTAAAAACAAGCTTTGAAAATAACTCTATTAAA
This sequence comes from Aparallactus werneri, assembly GCA_032468035.1. NCBI lineage: Eukaryota > Metazoa > Chordata > Lepidosauria > Squamata > Lamprophiidae > Aparallactus > Aparallactus werneri. Next base: position 13,525 of record JANHFQ010005294.1, on the reverse strand, counting down.
CATGGCAACCTATTTTAAAAAACAAACACACACAAACTTATTTTTCTTCCTATGATCATATTTATTCAGTTAATTCCTTTTGATGCTGATAAGCAGCTTTTGTATGAAGAGACAAATTCAGAGTTGGGTGAACATTTCAAATACAACAATATTAACTATCAGAGAGTGCGAGTAAAGAATGTGCATAATACCCTGGATCACTGTAAAAGGATTAAAGCTTAATCACAAATTCTGACTTGAGTTTCAGAGATTGGTCTCTTTCCTGTTCCCTTGCTGTGCAGTGGGCCATAATTGCTATTTTGATGCACCATTGAGATGATAATTATTTTTTTTTAAAGGCTAAACTGGTTTATACAATATTATTAATTTTCAATCTGCTTAATTGAGGGGGTCTTAGAGTCTTGTGACCTAAACCAAAGAGAAGTTTTTGGTTTTGGCTCTCTCCTAAAAAGGCTTATTTTCTAATCTGGCACATGCATGCTGTGTTACTAGGAAATCAGATTTCTGCAATGAAAAAGGAAACTGTTTTCTTTTTCTTTAAGTAATAAGCCAACCATGATGTAGATTTAATAACCGGTGATAGCTTTTGAAGTTATTTCCTTTAATTTTAAGTCTGATTTTGGATTAGCTGATTCATGCTATGCTTTATCATCTAAAAATAATTTAACTATATAATTTAACTCTATATAATCCTTCTGGATTAATAAACTGGGTTTTATGAAATAGGTCTCCTTGTATCACTAAATGGATAAGTATTAATCAATAAATGATGATTTTATGCAAGCCAAGAATAAACTGCTAAAGCTATTGCACAAATAGAGGTGTGAAATTAAAAGTAATGTGATGTACAGGTCTGTATTTGACTTTTTAAATATAAAATGTGAAACCAAAATATATTGGCTGGGTTTGCACATTATGCTTTGGCCATTGTAGCCTATAAGTCATAATTTATTAGTTAATATTATCTATGAGTAAGCCCCCTAGGATTTATTAATAAACTATGGTTAGAACAAGATATGTTTCAAAAATTGTCTGACTCCTTGCTTTAAATCCTGTTGTCATCTCAAGGATCTTGCTTGGTCCTTGAAATTACACCAATGATGCATTAATTGTGCTGTGATTAATTGTGGAGCAGAGATAATATCAACATCCAGGAACCAGCTAGATGTGGAACAGTGCTATACTAAAAATAATTTTCAAACTATTGTTTTACAAATTGATTGTTTTATTCTGCTTTATACTATTATTTATTATTTATTTTATTTATTTTATTTAATTGGATTTATATGCCACCCCTCTCCCGAAGGACTCGGGGCGGCGAACAACAATTTTAAAAACAGACAATAGAAAAATTAAAAAAGTTATTAAATATAAAAGAATACTAAAAGAACTCTGGACATAAATTATATTTTAAATTCTGTCCACATACAAATAATTTCATCATATGATTGAGGTGGATAAATAATAGGTAGATGGATGATAGAGATAGATAGTTAGATAGATAGATAGTTAGATAGATAGATAGATATAATAAATAACATATAATTAACTTGTTGATAACTCTTAATTGATATTTTCCATGATGATCTGTCCCTAACCTGGCCTTTCAGGTCTTCCAAAGGTGCATCTATTGGTACTATAAATGAGTCTATTCACTTTGCTGCTAGTCATTCTCTTCAACTTTTTCTACCATTGGCACTTTCACATAATGTTTCAGCCTGATCATTTGTGCCTCAAATGAAAACTGGTTTAATTTGTTCGATGATCAACTTGTTTGTTTTCTTGGCTGCCTATGGTATTCTCCAGAGTGTTCTCCATCACTATACTTCAAAAGTATCAGCACTGTACTTTTTCTAACCTGCTCCTTCAAAGTCCAACTTTTGCTTTCATAGGGATACCATTAACTACACTACTCTGATCTTTGTAGGTACATCACAACATCTGAATATCTCTTCAGAGGCCTTCATGGCGATTCTATTTTACGCTAGTCTGCAGTGTATTTTTTATTGTTCATTTACTGTTGGTGATTGATCATAAGAGACAGAAGTATTTTTCGGTAACTTCATTGTCAATTATAAGGTTGGTTGTTACACCATGTGATTAGTATATCATTTATAAACTACACACTTTAGAAATTTCGGAATTTCATAGTAATCTTATAGTTAGTTACCATTAAGACAATAGTTTCTCAGAGACTTTGAAAATAGCTATTATCAGTAAGAATATCTGACAGACTCAAAATATTCATAGTGATCTTTACCCAAAGCAATAAATGAGCGCTATGCATCTCTCATTTCTTGCTTTCTGAAATATTTTGGGACCAATCACCCATGAACAAATAATTTTTTATAACTGTTCCCAGATTAACTCACAGTACACAAAGCATCATTTTGTGTGGTGTTTTAAAGTATGCATTTTGACATAATTTGTATTAGAAGCCTTAAAGCACTAAAAACAAAACAATAAGAATGAATGTGAATTACTTAGACATCCATAGTGTAAATAAACCACATGAGTGAAATCTAAAGAGAGATTTGAATGTAACTCACATGTTAGTTTCTACCTCTCTAACTTTGGTGAAACCCAGTTAAAAATGGCAAGTAACCGTCTTCATCAAGTTCATTGCTCTAGAACAGGTATGTCAACTGGATTTCTTCAAGGACCGGATCAGCATTATAGTTCTCCATGGGCTGGCAGGAGAGACAGTGGGATGGTAGGACAGATGCCTCCTGCAGGACCCTGCTGGCCAAAATGGGGTGCAGGGCATCCATGCGCAGCTCCCCTATGCTTCGTTTTCACACTCCGTAGCCTCTTCCAGCACTCTGCTGGCCATTTTCGGGCTTGTTTTTGGGCTGTTTTTTGGGCCATATTCGTCCTGTTTTGAGGTCTGTTTTTGGCCAGCAGAGTGCTGCAGGAGGCCATGGAGAGTGAAAATGAGGTATGGCAGGGTGCATGCAACCAGTTTTAGCCATCAGAGGCACCGCGGGCCAGTCCTTTGATATTTCCAGGCCAGCCCACTGGCCTTGAGTTTGACACCCCTGCTCTAGAAAGCTATTATTTCAATAAGCTATTATTGTTTGACAGTATTGAAAGCATTTAACATAGTATACACATACCTTATTGAAACTGCTTTCCAGTATTTTTTTTTAAAAAGTGGTGTCTATTGCTGAAATCTTTTGGCATAAAGTGCGTATCTTTAATTTGTAGATAAGAACTGGTGACTGGCAGATACCTGATGGGAAGGGAGTATGTATTTGAATGCTATTCAATGCATGGTCTCAGCCCTTTATAGCAGTTTGTAGTCATGGTTTATTGTTTGCTGTGGTCTTTTTGAAGGAATTAATTTTATTTCTGTACATTTTCTGCTGAGCAATTCATTGCTTCTTGGCTACTGTACATGCTGTTGGAGATTGGGATCTTATTTGTGATTTGGTTCAGCTAACAGAATCTACAGTAGGCAAATACTGTAATACAGTAGGCAAATTATAATATTCATGATGCTGCATTAAAGTTTTTCCCAGGAAAAATACAGTCTAGCTCAGAAATATTGATCAGGAGAGGGTAGATATTTATTCCTGTTCATGCATTCCTTTTATTATGAAAATTGCCCCCTTTGAGCTCCTTTTTTCTCCACTTGAGAAAAGAAGAATGCATTCATAGCTTGGTTGCTGTTATCATCATCTCTGTTATCTGTAACAGATTCCTTAACAACTCATGCTTTTAGATGGAGTCCTTTAAAAGGCTTCCTTCCCCCCTTGGTCTGCAATAGAAAAGGTGAATTGCTGTATCTGCCTGGATACACTCTGCACACCCTGATGTCCTGTCTTAAATGCAATGAAGATAACACCAACATGAAATTTTCCTGAAAATGGATTTTTGAATTTATGATGTAAATTGGAAGCTTTTCTCTTCTCCAGTTGAAGTTATCCACTAACAAACAGAACTTTGTTGGGGCTTAAACTGTTTTACTTGTTTATATAGCCAATAAAGTTTGCAGTTTTCCAGTTTAAGCTGCTGCTACCTCAGTAAAAACATAAGCTCACTTCTACCACAGCCCACTTCAGCTATAATTAGATACCAAAAATAGTTCAAACTTTCTGGTCCCTGCAAAGTCACAATCTCCTTTTGAGGGAATATATTTAAAGTGATGTTAAAATGTTCACTTTTGAAATGTCAAGTATTAAGAGTTCAGTCCTCCGCTAAAGTATTTGGAGATAACTCCCACTAGATAGAACAAGATTTACTTTTTGTGATTAAACTTGCACAGAATTGGCCTCTAAAATATCAGAAGGAGGGGCAGGATAGCTAGAGTCGCTTTGTATTGGAAAACCCAATTAAAATAGTTTCCTTGTGGTGTCTTCCCTTGGATTTAAGCAAAAAAAAAAATAACAACCCAAAGCTGAGAAATGCCACATAAAAGATTGTACAATGAAAGAGGTGTTATTTGTATACATCTGATTGGTCACTAGTATCACAGGCATTGATACTAAAGAGGCATCATCACTTCTTTAGCTATGAGGATTCCTTCAAAATTCTTTTCTTTTGAAACACACACACACAAACACTCACTTTTTTTTCTTTATGAAACTAGGAATTAGAAACATATAGGACAATTTCTCTGCACCAATTCTAAATGTTGGTGAGTTAACTGAATTCTTTTCCAAATGAAGTTTCAAAAAGCATAGCAACAGGATAATATGTGATGAAAAACTACATTCAGGTATCGTTCCTTGTTTACAATCCTACGCACAATGCTTTTGGAGTAAGCCCCACTGATGACATAGGAGTTGACTGTTAACAAACATTTCTATGATTGAACCAGAGCTGCTGTTCATTCATTGTTTATTATCCAAATTGGCATTTTAGACAGAGACCTATATCTAATTCTAGAGTATTCTGGAGCTCCTCCAGATTCTTGCAGCAGCCACTGTCCAGTGACAGACAAGCCAGTAATGATAGTGAAAGGAAGAGCAGCAACTTACAATCTCTTGGCCTTCTCTTCTGGGCTGTAGGGGTGGGGACAAATGTAATAGGTTTGCTTTTTAAAGTTTCTAAACCAACATCAAAAGTGCAGTGCAATTATCTGCTGATATTTATTCCGTTCTTGTTTCCAGAAATGCAAACAAACATGTATTTTATGGGAATTAAAAATGAGTTCATACACTATATGATGGAAATAGCTTGCGAATATGTGTATTAGATTATAGATACGTTTATTCGAGGAAGAGTAATCAGGAAGGAATACATACCATCTTAAGGATTTCCCCCCCCAAAATTGTAAACTGATATGGAAAGAGGAAAAGGAATTTTAGGTTGGAAGCTGAATACAATCAATTTTGACAGGTCTGCTTATTCCAATGTCAGCAGTGACATAGATTAGGCTCAGAAGTAAAGGGCAAGTAAATAAATGACAGAAACAGCTATGAATATAAGATGTGGTTCTTCAGGCAAGGAGATTCTGAAGAATTCTGTTCAAATTGCTTTCCCCAAAACAGGTAGTTACAGTAGGTTGGACTATAGAATTGTTTTAAAGCAAGAGCATCTAGAACCGTGATGGCGAACCTATGGCACATGTGCCAGAGGTGGCACGCAGAGCCTTTTCTTTGGGCATGCGAGCTATCGACCCAGCTCAGCTCTGCCACACATGTGCGCACGCTTCCCGCAGGCCAACTGGTCTTCGGGTCTCTGCTGTGCATGCATGGGAGGAGGGGCACATGCAGAGGGTGGGGTGCATGCACGGGGGGACATGCACACATTGCATTTTGAGGATGCGTGCATGCTTTGGGCACTCGGTGCCAAAAAGGTTAGCCATCACTGATTTATAAGCATCAATAAAGCACACTTTCTTTTTAAAGAGGCTTGCTTTTTTTGCTTTTTCTCTTTCCTTTGACATTACCATTCAGTATTTCCATTATAATTTACTCTCCCTCATCCCTTTAAATTATAACAATAGCAATAAAAACTGAGTAAAGCAAAAGATGGTTGGTGGAGTGAAATACATTTTGCTTCAAAACCTATCTAAGAATTTTCACCTTTGTAAAACTGACCTTTTGTTACCCATCTTCTCTTTTCCTACCTTTTGAAGATTGGAGCAAGAAAGATCTAAAAGTAATTTTGTATGTTTTGGGAATGTTAATTATAATTAATGTTACTTATAGCTTAAAGGCCATAGCTTACGGCTCAGTGTATTGTGTGAATCCAGATAATATTAGCATTTTCAATAAACTGTGATTAAGAAAAAATGATTTAATATAGTATATGAACATTTACCAACACATTAAACTAATATTACTAGCTAATGTGATTATAAGACTACTTCCTTATCATTATCCTGAGCATTTTCTTAAACATAGGTAAATGCACTATTCATTATGACCTGTGCAATTTGTTTGTTTGTTTAATCAAATGTGGATCAAATGTGGATTTGATGTGGATCAAATATTGCAATGCTGAGTGATTAATAATAAACATCTAACAAAAGATAGAATAACCCCAACATCAAACAAAAAGAACAATTCCAATTCAAAACCAAAAATCTGTTAAGTTATCAGGACTCATAAGTATTGATATCCAGTTCCAGATGGCAAACTACTGTAATGTAGCTGTAGGGCATAATTTTTAATAATCATGTTATTAAATAATATTTTAAGGCCAAGAGAGTTTGAGTTAACTATATAATGTCTGTTCCAATGACTGTAGAATGACTAAATATGAATAGGGAATGAGGAATATCCATGAGTGAACACATACAACTATCTATATATAAAAGATCATGTAGTTATGGTTCCCATTTTGGAGCTGGGTAATTATAAGTTTTATATTGATCCCATACAAAATCCTTAAGATTTTGAAGCAGAATGTAATTAGCTATCACTTGTTTATCCCAATTTTTGTTAATATTGTCAAAATCTAAAAGGGAGAGGCGAGAACAGATATATACAGTATATAGTATAATGGAAATGTTGTATGGTAATATCAAAGAAAAGAGAGAGGTTTTTTCTCTTGCTTCAAAAAAGTTCAATTAAATCTCAATCTGTGTCGTTTTAATATTTTAATTATTTTTCTACTTGCTTTATATTTTCTACTTGTTTTATAACCTGTAAGCTACTCGGAGTCACTTAACAAGGGAGATTGATGCTCTAAAAGTTAATTAAACAACTAAACAAACAAACAAACAAATAAATGTGTTTGATTGTGTTTGGACTTTGACAAAGTCCTCCACACTAGATCCTGGGCCATTACATACAAAGAATTTCTTAGCAGATAAAGGACTTCCAGAATGCAGGTAAAGGTCAGGATAACAAGGTTCAGTTTAATTCAAATTTTAATTACTTTGTATAATTACATATGCAATTTTATTGTTCTAGAGAACAATACAATATTGTTGAAGAGAACAATATAGCATTTGTGAAATAACAAAGGCTTAAAAATATACGTCATGATCATACACATTTACACAGAGTACTTTAGTGCCCTTTTGTAAATAGACTGAAGAGATTTTTCTAAACAAATGTCATGGTTATGGACATTACAAAGTTTCCCCCCTCTTTTTTATTTCATTGAGATGATTTATTATCTTAGTCTCATTACTAGGATAAACATTTGGCACCAAGCTGGCACTCTGGCTGACTACATTCCCTAGGCCAGGCAAAGAAGTTTATTGCACAGAATATATACAAGCATTATAGAGAAGCTATTTCTACTTCGTTTACATGTGGAGTCATGTTGTCACCTAGAAATGCTTATTTAGAACATCTCTCCACCCTTTTTCCACTCTTGTGACCCTTTACTAAAAATGAAATTCTGAAATACAAATATATGAACGAATTGGCTATTTTTCAGAGTCAGATACTTATATACCTATAAAGTGTTCTCTGTTTGAGGAACTTATTAAATACATGCATGCAGAGTTTATTAGTATTAATACATAATATAAAATAATATAAAGGGTACAATAGCCATCTTTGCAGGGGTCCTCAAACTTGGCAATTTTAAGAATTGTGGACTTCAACTCCCAGAATCCCTCAGCTAGCTTTGCTGGGAGTTGAATTCTGGGAGTTGAAGTCTACAAGTCTTAAAGTTGCCAAGTTTGGAGACCTCTGTGAGGAACAGAATTAAAGAGTTGAAAGGGGTCAGACCACTGAATTGAACATATTTTATGTGGGAATCCAAATAAAAGACATGCAACTAAAATGGTATACACCTTCTAAGAAGGAATGCTGTATTTCAGAGAATAGCTATTGGAGGAAATGGAGTTCTACTCATATACACTATATTGCCAAGAATCCATATATTATTTATTTGCCTATTTATTTCTATTAAGGCTATGGTTGTTTTTATACATGCACAATGCTCAAACTGCAACCCTCCCCAGTTTAATCAGATATGAGTCCTATTATGACCAAGATGACATACACCCAGGTAGGTCTGCACAGTGTTGCAGCTAAATAACTATACATGGTAGAGTTGGCAGAAATTGGAAATAAATAGCAATTTGTCAGCCCAATCCCAAAGTTGACACAAATGATCGAATAAAGTCCAGTTCTTTATTTGCTTGCAAATAAGGCCAAACTAAAACTATAACTTTCTAACCTAGTAGATATATCCTGAGAGATTACCCCAAATCTCTTCCTACCTTCCCCATCAAGTTCAGGACTGTACAGTGTCTTAATCTGGGCCTCTCTCTGGGAAAGCTCTGTTGCCAAAAACATCCTTCCCTTACCATCACCCCATACTGCTTCTCAAGATGCACATTCTACCGCAGAATTGTCCTAGTTTTAAATGGGTCTTTAGTACAAAGCCATGCTGAGGTACTTGAACTAGCACCACTACAGGCAATTGTTTTCATAAGTAAACTTTTGCCTAATAGTGTGTTCATAGTCTAATTTACAAAGCAGATGGTTAGAAATGCAGCTGTGCTATGTTAATTAACTACACATATAGCATATAACAATACACCCTGAATCCAAGCATCGTGCAGAACTGTGAGATGCAATTAGCACTTATGCATAAAAAGTAGTGAAACAATCAAAAAGACATATGTCATAACCTCTGTTATAGTGGCTAATAAAGACTTCATGAAGACTTTCAAAGGCCTAGAATCTGTCAATCAAATTATAACTTCTGGCCCTTTTTACTTTGGTTTGATAAGAAATATGTTCTGAAGGGAGACAAAAGTGAAAAATAGGGATAATTTTCCTTTTATTTCCTTTTATATTTTTAAAGATTTATTTTGTTATCTCTACAGTGATTTTCAACCCCATAGGAATGTTAACTTGCTAGAGATGTATGGCTAAACAGCAAGGCCATATTATTTCTTTCTTCTTAACCTTTGCTAAAGAATAGTATCTAAGTATGTCCCAATCGGTAAAATGGTAATCAATAAAGCATTGAAGGAAGTGTGAAATATTCAGTGTGCCAGTATCCCATTATGCATTTGCATTTGGAAACATCTTGAGAAGGAAGAAAAAGATAGCATTGAAATACTTTTGGACAGCAGGCAGGATTACCAATTATTTCTGTCTCAGATACCTTGAGGGATATCTGAATATCCAAGCCTGCAATGAAGACTTTAGGGCAGGGGGTGTCAAACTCATGTCATCATGCGATGTATTGCAATTTTCCCCCCTTCGCTAAACTGGGCATGGGCGTGTCCAGCACATGACGAATTCAGCCATGGGCCATGAGTTTGAAACCCCTGCATTAGGGCCACACTTGTTTTGTGGGGTAGATAATTTCTATCACCCATTTGATTTACAGTTATTAGCCTTAGCTAAAACACATGAAAATTCAGGCCATCGTTCCAGAATGTTTGTTTTTTATTCACTTAAGAGTAATAAATATTACATCTAGCAGCATGATACATTGATAGGACATTTTTCAAAGTAGATATCAACATAAAATAAAATGATTGACTCAACTCCAATTCCCAATTCAATAGATTTAGTAAAGAACTCAGCAACAAGAAGTCAGGAATGTTCAACTGAAGTTTAGAATAAAATAAAACAGCAATTTTGTTGACTTATCATAATTAGCTATTCAGTTTCATGAGGAACTTGAAACTTTGATGGTTCCTGGAATCTTAACAGGAAATTGTTTTTCCACTTTGCCAAACTTGGAACTGGAAAGCAAACCAAACTCATGAAGCAGAAGGTTATTAAAGGAAATTTCAGCTGACCAGTCAAAGACTTAAATAACCTAAGCAGGTGTCTTCCATGTGATTCCTACATTACAGTATCTGTTGAGCATCAGACTGAGTCATAAGAATAACTGAAAAAAAGAGTTGGAAGGATCCTTTGAGGACTTTCCATCCAACTCCCTGCTCAAGCAGGAAACCCTATATTATTTCAGACAAATGGTTATACAACCTCCTGTTAAAAACCTTTAGAGTACCCACAACTTTTGGAGGCAAATTGTTCCACTGATTACTTGTTCTAACTATCAGGAATTTTCCCCTTATTTCTAGGTTTGTTCTCTCCTTGATTAGTTTCCATCCATTGCTTCTTGTTCTGCCTTCAGGTGCTTAGGAAAATAGGTTTCTTCTTCTTCTTCTTCTTCTTCTTCTTCTTCTTCTTCTTCTTCTTCTTCTTCTTCTTCTTCTTCTTCTTCTTC
>JANHFQ010005292.1:15888-26378 GCA_032468035.1 Aparallactus werneri | reverse complement strand
CGTCTTGGGTGCCCCTGCACGGCATAGCTCATAGCTTCATTGAACTACGCAAGCCCCTTTGCCTCGACAAGGCAGCGGTCCATAAAGGGGATATTAACTATATATGAATCTATTCCATACACACACATAGAAGTAAACAGAGCTGGATTTGATTTCTGGCAACTTCATGGACATTTCATGTACGCTTTCTGGATTTACTTGATTGAAAGGCTTGGCCAGGCCAGATGTACCTCTCTGATCTTTTTCTGAGACTTTTTCTTAATCCTTTCTTCCTCTTACTTTTCTCTTTCGTGTCAGAGGTCATATCCATCCACTAACCCAATGGACTCTTATTTGCCCTTCTTAGCTTCCTATCAGCCAATTTCATTGGATGGGCGTAGCCTGCAGTTAACAGGAATAAATGAACTGGGGTATTCGGCATCCCACTTTGGGGAAGCCAGGTGAATATTCCACTTATTCTCAGTAGGCAGGCCTCAGCAGCCATTCATCCTATTATTTGTGCCTACTTGCATAGACATATCGTACAAATAACTTTAAGTATCCTAAAGGCATACTCTTTCCTTTTTTCCATGATTGTATGTAAAATCTTCATACTTTCCCCCCTGACCATGGAAAGCCAGATTTTTTCCACTTGTGCACCTCATTCCACATGTTACTTTTTCCTCCTGGCATCATCTGATGCCTCAGTTATGGTGCATAAGAGTTCCTTCAACCTATATACTGTATACAAGCATTTTTTTTCATCCTCTCCAGTTGTTGGGGAAAAAAGGATCCAGGTTTGACTTATTTTTTGGGGAAAACTTACATTTGGGTGAAGATAAGCAGAATGGAGAGATACATTTTAGTGCCCCCACTTATCTCCATTGGTGAACGAGCTATTAACTATCCCGCCATTGCTGTTCTGATTTCTTATAAACCAATGTTCTTCTATGCTTGTGTTAAAATTCAAGCCCCTCCCCACTGCAATTTGCCTGTACCCTCTATAGCAGGGGTGTCAAACTCAATTTCATTGAGAGCCAAATCAGGGTTGTGTTTGACCTCGATGGGCCGGGATGGGCATGGCCAGCTTGACATCACTCATGTCGGGGGCACCTGTGGTAGCCCAAGTGCTGTGCCAGCAAAAATGGAGCTGAGGAGGGCCACCTGCGGCCCTCGCAAACTCAGTTTTTGGCTGCGACAGCCTCCTGCAAACCTCTGTCAGTGAAAATGGAGCTCAGGAGGGCCACCCACAGTCCTCCAGAGCTCCATTTTTGCTGCCAGAGACATGCAGGCTGGTCCTTCAATGTTTCCAGGGCGGTCCCATGGTCCAGATCTAAGCACCCCCCCAGCCTTCCGTTTTGACACCCCTGCTCTATAGCTTTGATATCACTGGAGAGATTAAAATTAACATTCTTAGGCCTGTTGGTCTTTCCCTTCACTTTTTAAAAAAAGTAACATAGATTTATCAAGCTTGTTGGTGGCTTAACATACATGATCTTCATGAAAGTTCTTGAAAAACTGTCCATTTCATTGTACAATTTTGTCAGCATAAGTGAGAGTAGGTTACAGAGTCCACAGAATAGGCATTGGATATACAGTATTAGGAACTGAGCTTGATGGTCTATTAGAGGCCAGATACTAGATTAAAGGACTCTAATCAAAAGATCCTTGTCCTCTTAAAGAGTGCTAACTTTTAAGGAACATTTTCTAATTTCAGAAGGAATTCAAGAGCAGCAATTGATGAAGAGGTTTTATTCACTAGATGTCAGTATCTAATCACCACCTGAAGTCAAATATTACAAGGATATCAAGAATGATAGCCGTAAAAAATATCCGACAGTGTTTACCAGCAGCAATCTAAAGAATCTGATGGACTCACACATGATTTTAATGTCTCATTTCTTTATGCCTTGAAAACAAATGTTCGAAGTAGCCAGGGCAAGAAAATTCTGCTTACAATGTTCTAACGAACTTCATGCATGCATCTTGACGTTTATAGTAGCCAATCAGCAAACATCTCTCTGTACATCCCTTAGTTGATAATTGAGGAATTGAGATGTGGCTAAAGTTAAATTGGGTGACAATGGTGAACTCCTGTTGCATTATTTATTTATTTAATTTAATTTAATTTAATTTAATTTATATGCCGCCCAATCAAGGAGACTCAGGGCGGCTTACACAATTAAAACCCAATAAATACCAAGTAAAACAATAAAACCGTAACAACCCCTAAAACCCATTTACTAAAAACTCAGAGGGGGAATTAATGATGAATAATAATTATGAAAGATGCCTAATGTTTTTGTTTTGTTATCAACGTTTATTTTTCCGAGTAGAGCGTTCAGCATGATGAACAAGACAACAAAGATGACATGTGAAAAGCTTGTCCACCGTACACAGTATTTACTGCGGAATGGGCCTTTAACCTGTATGTCCTTCACGTGTTTGAATGGGTAGCTGGATAAGGGCCAGAACATAGAACTGCCAACATATGAATTCCAGTTCAATTTTAAATTTTGTATTATGTACTATATGTATACAGTATCTGGTAAATTCTTACCCTGAATCTTTTGACACTATGTTAGTTGGGACCCTTTGCTGAAATAACATATAATTTAGTGTCAACTCTGGTATCTTCTTGCTCCATTGCTTACTTTATGATTTAAGCATCTTGCATAATAATTACTCTAGCAGAAAGGCAACAGATGGCTACAGACAAGGGAGAAGAAATCTGATTGCAAAAGGAATACCTAATTCAAAAGCTTTGATTTTGATCCCATATAGTTTGATGGACATAAATCAAGTCAAAAGCAAAGAACTATCACTATGGCTATGCACCACAAGATATAAGAAACTAGACACTGAAGCAAACCAAGGTAGTCAAATATTATGTTCTTAAGTCACCACTAAATCCCTGGAGCTGCTTCTATGAATGAATGTGTTGTAGATCCATTTTTCTCTGCAACAAACTTTATTAAAGAACACAAGAATACTGTTTCCAAACCATTATTCTATTGCTTGGTGTTCTACAAGTAATAGCACATAACCGCATACCCAAGAATGTACCACTCAAGTGCTGACCAGGCATTTTCTGCTGGCGCCTCAGTGAAGACACTGGGTTTTATTCTATAGCAAGGCACATATTGGTATGTAAAAAAGAAGATCTCAAATCTATTCCATTATTTTTGTTGTAACTCCCAGAATTCCAAACCAGCTTGTAATTGCCTTAAATCAGTGTTTCTCAATCTTGGGAACTTTAAGGTGGGTGGGCTTCAATTTCCAGAATTCCTCAAACAGTATGAAATCTGGGAGTTGAAATCCACCCATCTTAAAAGTTGCCAAGAGAAATACTGCTCTAATCATCCATAAATCCTAACCTACTGCACAGATCTTAGTGAAATGAGTATAAAGGACACATTCCTGAACATTTCCTCAAACCCTGGGTGGAAGATATTAGCATAAGCATCATCCAAAACCAATAAGAGACTGAAGAGAGTCTTCTACCATTGTCATTAAGGATGGGTGAACTTCAATTCCCAGAATTCCAACCTTCTTAAAGTTGCTGAGGTTGAGAAACACTGCCTTAAAGACTGCTTTATTTAAAAAAAAAGAAACAGAAGCTGTGCTTCTTCAGAAACCAATTATTTTGTCAGCAGTACCAAAGCACACCAATATGCAAAAAAAATGTCTGGTTATCAGTACTAAATGCTCTTATTTGAAACCTCTGCTGAAAAATACAGACCAGCCTGAGCTGAAAGAAGCAGTTCCCATACTTTTTTGCAAAGTATGCAGAGAAATATTTCCATTTATGTTCTATGTCCTTCTACTTTTACAAGAAATTCAGAAGGGCTTCGTGTTCTCTAAGTGCTTGCTCAACCTGGCTACACAACACATACATGTAGTGCTTCAGGTTCAATTCACAAAGGGTGGGGGTTGGAACATGCTGAAGTGCAAATATGTCTGCAGCTCTTTGATGGAGCCATCTTTTCTCCCTGTGATTCCAGGAAAAAATACAGCTCCTTGAATGAATAGTAGATATATGGCATCTTCAAACCTTTTCAGCCAAAATTTCTTAGTTAAAGGAAAAAAATATTCCCAGAAATCCCAATGGTAGAAATTTAGCCATGTATGAATCAACTTTTATTCTCATTCTTTTGTCAAACCCCATCCATTTCTTGTGGAATCCTAGGGTTCCAGTGGAACACAATTTGAAAAGCCCCAATCAATAGTATCCTTCCAGAAATGAACCCAGACTGTTGCAATACATATACACTTGCAAGTTCATAATCATGAAATTAAACTGAATATCACAGTGAAAAAGTCCAGTACAGGTGGAAAATCAGAATTATGACTCTCCAGAAGTTTCTGCGCACAACTCCCATCTGCCACAGCCCAAAAAGTCCAACATAATAAAACTGATACCAACATCTGGAGAGCAACCCCATCCCCAATCACAACATTAATCAAATGTTTTTGTCCTGTCTTGTGCCTGCTTCAGATGATGCATCCTGAGTTGTTAAATCACTTTTAGATTCATCTGAAATGAGAAGATGTGATTTAAGCTTCCCACAAATTACTGTAGGATTGAAACTTGATTCCAATATGTTAGGGAAACTATAAATCAAATCAGCAATAGCAATAGCTCTTAGACTTATATACCACTTCATAGTGCTTTACAACACTTTCTAAGTGGTTTACAGAGTCAGCATATTGTCCCTAAGAATCTGGGTCCTCATTTTATTGACCTCAGAAGGATGGAAGGCTGAGTCAACCTTAAGCCGGTGAGAATCGAACTCCTGGTAGTGGGCAGTTAGTCTGTAATACGGCATTCTAACCACTGTGCCATCATGGCTCTTA
This sequence comes from Aparallactus werneri, assembly GCA_032468035.1. Taxonomy (NCBI): domain Eukaryota; kingdom Metazoa; phylum Chordata; class Lepidosauria; order Squamata; family Lamprophiidae; genus Aparallactus; species Aparallactus werneri. The sequence goes on along the minus strand of JANHFQ010005292.1, from coordinate 21,542 downwards.
CCTTGTGTTATGATGTGTGAACACAGCTGGGCCATTAAGAATTTTCTTATATTTTTCTCCCTCTCTGACTCAAAATAATCACAAGGATAGTGATCAAAGGATAGCATACCCTCAGCATGGTTATGTTTTCAGCATTCTGTTTAGGCTATTTTTTTAAAGTCCATTTTATGTGGGTCATAACTAATTCCTTCCAGTGCATTGACTTTTTCAAAGATCAACCCAAAATATATATTTTAATTCCAAAAGCACTGTGAGAGCTCCATAACCAATTATCTTATGAATTATTTCCTCCTTCCGTAAATGAATTGGCTAACGTTTTAGCCAATTTGTAGGCTGAAGTCGTCTTCAAAGCTTGGAAGTCGTTTGCAGCGAAGCATTTTTGTGAACATTTTCCAGCCATTCAATCAGGATTTTGTTCAGAGCTGCAGGCCTGCAGAGAAAATACATGTTGGCAAGGCAGGTATTTTGCAATGTGTGTATTTGCACACGCAGATACTCATGGGAGGGAAAACTGAGTTTAGTTCTCAAAGAACCCACATTAATGCGAAGTCACGTTTTTCTGATTCCTTGCAAGCTTAGTCTTATTTTCTCATGCACCTAGAGAAATAAAGAGGATATACAAGAACAAGAGATCTGATCCACTGTGGTGACTGAAAACTGAATTATAAACCGACATTCTGCTTGGATCCTTCCAGATGAATTGACTTCAATTCTCAGAATGCCCCCAGTCAGCTATGATGATTGGAGAAACTGGGAACTGTCATTCAGCACATTTAGAGGGTTATAGGCTGGGAATGCTGCTCTCTAAACCTTTATGAAGTGAAGCATATGTTTTGCTCAAAATTACAAAAAACTGTCGTTTCTACTTTCCTTTCTCAATGTGTGATTACCGTAATATTCAGACTGAATTTGGATTTGCATTACATTTACATCCTGCCTTTCCTCTGTAATCTCAGTATGGTATAAAAAATGAGCCTTTTCTCATTTGATCCCCAAAAGAAAAATCCAAATGTCAGAATGCATAGTAGGAATGTAAAATACCTGGCCATGCCAATTTTGGAACATTATTTATTTAGACTTTTGTATTTTCTATATATTAACCCATTTAACATCATCTTTACATTAACATAAATATGCTAGCTTTTGAGTGTCAATATAAGAAATTGCCCTGGATATAATCAGACTTTTAGTCTTCTGGCTGGCTGTTGCCCTCAAAATTCTGCCCTATTGTCCATTTCCACATAGAATCTATATTTGCCTAGGTCTCTAAATTTAGACAATAATTGGTCCATAATCCCTTCTCCCTGGATTTCCTCTGAATACTAAAGTTGAATGATTTAATTCTTTTCAAGGTTGGGAATGGGATTTGCTACCAACTGAGAACTTCTAACCCTATAACGATTTGGCCAGCACTCTACCATTTAGCAAGCAATAACTAAAAGAAATCCTTGTTCTATTATTTATTTATTTATTTGTATCCTGCCTTTATTATTTTTACAAATAATTTGCTATACCAGCCAAGGAAATCTTCCACATATAACTCAAGAGATTTACTAGCCATATTTTTTTAAGCTTGAACTATAAATATATACTATAAGGCTTTGTAATACTGAAGCCTGCCCAGGTTCTATTGCAGAAAGATTCTTTTGCTTCCAACAAAATGGATAATTACACAAATTTATCAAAAAGTACCTGATCACTCAACTCACCATAGCACAATCAACACAAGCTATGAATGGGATAACACTATCATGCATCAGAAACTATTAATAGACATTTACTGTCACACAGCGTGACAAACCACCTAAAGCCCTCCAAAACATTTTAAGTAAATGAAAAGACCCATTGCTCAAGAAGGGAAAACATACACAAAATACAGTTTAAGGGCTTTAACAGCCATTATTTAGGACAGACAGGCAGAAAACTAGCAGAATTCAACCATGAACATCAAGAAGCAGTCAGGATGAAAGCTGTTTAATTTCACAACACATGGACAGAATCAACCATAGTTTCAACTGGGAAACTGACCATCGTAGACCAAGCTAAACCCCAAAATGATAGGGATTCCTGGAAGCTTGGCATTCAGACAAATCAGTCATCAACAGACACATAGAGACAAACCACACTTGCAAACCATTCAAAAGAGGTAAAAAAAAAGCTAAGAAAGAAATAAAATGACCAGAACACATCTTCTCCAGCAACTGATATCCAAATAAGCCGAGATTAAAACCAGACAGAAATCAAAACCCTCATCAAGGCACTGCCAAGGAGAAAGCCACAACCTTACCAACACTGGCAAAGCAAGCTACTACTGTATATTATATAAATAGGGAGCAAACCCCATACACACTAGCCCTGAGTTTGTTTACTTAGTCATGTAATGAAATATCTGCAAGCAAACAACCAAGGAATCCATAGACAGTCCCTACCAAATGTAAGCACTAGAGAAAAAGTGTCAGATAAGAAGAAGCTAAAAAGAACTACAAGAACAATTCAATCTCCATTTGCCTGAATCTGTGCAATTTTAGTCAAATCAACTCATTTTTGAAAGTACCTAAATATACAGTATTCTGATATTTCTGCCTACTGGTGGCAATACAGCTGCATGCCCTTCAGTTTGTTTCTAGTGCTTCCTCACCCACTTCGTACTTTTAAAGCATATTTTTCCATCCTATTTAACCAGTGATACTTTAAGCCATATTGTAAAATGTGGGATGTGAGAGAAAGGCACATTAGATTCTTATGAGGAACTAAAATAACCCATCTTTCTATTGCAGTTTATTCATTCTTTATTTGAATTTATCATCCTTTGTGTAGGAACACTATCAAAATGTAATTATGTAATTTCAGCCTGTATCTCACATAATGGCCTTTTTCATACTATTTTTTTTTAAAAAGAACTGCCATGACATTAAGAAGATGGCAGTTTATAAAAAGCAGGTGAACAATAGAGCAGGAAAGAAGTAGACAGAACTAGACAAAAGATTTTATGGCATAAATAAAACATCAGTTTGCACACAGGGACACAGAATGCCTTAACATACTTTGATAAAAGTTTTGGGTGATCTATAACTCTGCTTACGTGCATGTTTGCATACATACACAAACACACACACATACACCTCTGTCCAAAACCTTGGAGATCTCAGTCTTGTATTACATCAGGAGTCTCCCAACTATGGCCCAAGGGGTACAACCGGCCTTCCAGAAGCTTCCTTCAAGCCTGCCAGCTCATCCCATGTGTTGTGCTCCAATCCTTTCCAAATAGCGCAGGGAGAGAAAGCAGGATTGTATTCACCATGTTTGGAAAGGAAGATAGCCAGGATTCCCTTGATTTCTGTGATGGGGTGTGTGTGTTGAGCCAGTAGAGGGTTGCTGGACAAGGAAAGGGAAGCTTCTTCACTTTTAAAATTTGCACTTGCTCTGAGCTGGCTGGAGGGTTGCTTCCTTTGGCTGAGAGGAGCTCCCTCTTAGATCATTCCCCCCGCCCTGCAAACGAAGCCCCGTCCGAACTGGCTTAGGGCTGGGAGTATGGGGAAGAGGATGCCAGCTGGAGGATTGCTTCCTTTGCTTGAGGGGGGAGGAGAGATCTGGACTGGTTGGGTACTGGCCTGAACTAGTATAGTTTCTCTCTATTTTTATATTTGCTAATAACTGACATTTTTCTTACATCATTTCTCTGAACAAGCACGGCCTTATCTCTTCGTAGTTGCCACATTTCTTTTTTTGCTATTGTTGTGAATCATAGCACATTGAGCAAAATTATACACACACATATATACATGTATGTATGTATATATGTATGCATGTATGTATTTAGAGAAAAATAGGGGAGAGAAAAGGGAAGAGTATAGACAGAAAAAAAGGGGAAGGGAAAAAGAAAGAAAAGGCATTGACTTCCAACTCCATTTAGTGCAGTAAAATAAATAGTAATATCAAACCTCAACTTTTTACTTTTATATGATAGTATAAACTAGCCATTTCTGTATGAACAAATCTATCTAATTGGTAAAACCCAAAATCAAGGTTTCATTAATTTCACCTCAAGCACAAAGTCCAGAAGCGGTTTCCAAATAGAAACAGAAGTGCAGTAGTTACTTTTTTTTCTTTTATCAAAGAAGTGAATTTAGCCATCTCTGCTAACTCCATCAACTTCTCAGACTGAAAAATTTGAAGACACCCCTGGATTAGATGGACCAAGAATCTGAAATGTTTAGCAACACTAAACAGTTCCCAGCTCTCGAAAGAGGTATCTTTATCACTGCAGTGTCCCTCCGTTTGGTTGTAAGGACAGATACCTATGTGGTTGCTGCATTGGCCTAACTTCAGGACCAGGCCATGAATAGCATTTGCTGGGTCTGCTGTAAGTTCAAAGTGTTGCTAAGCAATGGGTCATAAATCAAGGACTGCCTGTACAGATTTATCATTTGCACATAATTCAGTTTCCAATTCTGTCTTGTTCAATTCCAGATTTCTTTTATTTACTTTAAACCTTGCTCTTCAAGGTACTGTACAGGGATGGGATTTGGGAGGAAGAGATATTGGTCTGAAATCTTATAGGGGGTGAAGAGTTATACTGGTAATGAAAGTTGTAAGTCACTTTATATATTTCTTTTCTTTTTTATCATATTATTTCTTTTCTTTTTCTTCATTTTTCCTGAACTTTTTATTCTTTCTTTCCATTCTCTTTTCTTTCCTTAAGTTTAGTTGGTATTAATTATTATTGTAATTAAACTTCGTAATAAAAATTACATTCACATTCTTTTATATATGTTCATCCAGTAAGTGCATTTCATCCTACTTCCACTTGACATTTTTAAAAATGCAATCCAAAGGTACTTAAACATAGGCATTTCTAAATGAAATTTCTCTCAAAAATTATAAAAAATATGAACGTGTGTTTTGAGTTGAAGATTGAATCACAATATTCAGGAACCAAATGCAGGAGATGACCAGGTTAAGCTAGAGGATGGGGTCAAATGCATAATTGGTTTGGAGTCCCTACGAGACCGAAGTCCAGCCCCCTTTGGAGTCCATTGACTCTTTTCTTGTGCCAATTTTCATTGACCGTTAGTAGATCAGATTCTTGCGAATAGGTAGCATGAAATAAACTTTCAAATGCTTTTGAATTTTATCCTGGCTCTTGATTTCCTATGCCTGACACAAAAAATGCTGGTAAATAACTTAAGTTATGATCATTGTATAATGTTGGAGATGCAGATCAAATTGGTTCATGCTGGGACAACCTCCCACCCTTGAATTTCTCAAGAATACTTAAAGTGAAATTGAAGGGAATGTTGATGCAGATCATTTAACAACGAATCTTAGCAATTTATGCAGAACAATAAGCTAATGTGCTATTTTTCATTTATTTTTTATTCTTTATATTTTACATCATTATACAGTGTTACTGTGAGAAATCTTACTTATCACCATTATTCTATAAGGTATGTGTGTATGTGTGTGTGTTTGTGTGTGTATGTATACACACACACACACACTTATTTATTTATTTATCGAATTTATACCCCGCCCCTCTCCTGGGATTCGGGGCGTCTTACAGGGTAGAATAAAAACATATAAAATACTATATACAATTAAAAATAAATTAAATAAAACCCTGAATTTAGAATTGTTTAAAAGTTAAAAATTTA
>JANHFQ010005291.1:3561-14149 GCA_032468035.1 Aparallactus werneri | reverse complement strand
TGGGGAGAGGGGGAAAGAGAGATGACGGAGGGAGGAGAGGAAGCTAGAGAGAGAGAGAGAAAGGGAGAGGGAGAGAGAGAAAGAGAAAGATGGGAGAGAAGGAGGGAGAGAGAAAAAAGGGATGAGAGAAAGAGATGGGAGAGAGAAGGAGAAAGAGAAAGATGAGGGGGAGGGAGATTGAGAGAGAGGGAAAGTAAAGGAAAAGAAAGTGAAATTAATGATTGACCTTGAGCGATTTATTGAAAGAACATTGCTATAAGATTCAGATAAACTGTCTGTACCTGGAAATTGTTTATAGAGAACTGCAGAGAGAGGGAGTGGAAACAGTGTGATTTTTAAACATTGTCACTCTCTGAATATATATTGATTTTAAATAAACTGAGTAAACTGAAGCTGGAAAACAGCAGGATTTGTTTATAAAGCAAGTGGAAGACTTTTTTCTTTCAGCTCTCCTATTTGATGACCTGTAAATCTGTCTGACTCTGTAGCTGCCTTTATTTGCTCTGTTTGCAGCACAGCTGAGCTGCTTTTCTACCTAGGGGCTTCTGCAGGAAGTTTGTGTAAAGAAACAAAATTTTTATTTTTAAAAAATTATTTTTATTGATTTTATTATTTTAATTTTTTCAAAAACTGACCACCTAACTACTAAGCCCACTATGCCCACTAAGCCACGCCCACAGAACTGGTTGGTAAAAAAATTGAAACCCACCCTTGTGGGTTCCCCATTGACTTTGCTTGTCAGAAGGTTGTAAAAGAGGATCATAAGACCCCAGGACACTACAACCATCATAAATATGAGGCAGTTGTGAAGCATCTGAATATAAATCATGTGACTACTGAGATGCTGCAATGGTCCTAAGTGTGAAAAATAGTTATAAGTCACTTTTTTCAGTGCCATTGTAACTTCAAACGGCCATTAAATGAACTGTTGTAAGTCAAGAACTACCTGTATAGCCCAATCTACCAAAAACATAACTGTAAAAGACAGACTAGAAATAGAAATTAAAATAAGCAACAAAATAGTAAGAAAATAGCTGTCTGATCTTGATGACTATAAATCATCGGGACCTGATGGATTACAACTCTGAAATTCTGAAGGAGCTAGCAGATGTTATTTCAGAACCATTGTACCATATCTTTAAAAAATCCTGGAGCACCGGTGAACTACCAGAAGATTTGGGGGGGGGGCGGGGGAGTGATGTAGTTCTTCAAAAAAGAGAAAGGAAAAAAACAGACACAGGAAATTACAGACCAATCAGCCCAACATCAATACCTGGAAATATACTGGAAAAGATAATTAAAAAAACAGATCTGTGAATATCTATAAACAAATAAACTTACCACTACCAGTAGAAGCCAGTACAGGTTTGTTAAAAATAAATCATGCCAAACCAATCTTATTTAATTCTTTGACAAAATGACTAAATTAGTAGACCAGCAAAATGCTGTGGACATAGTATATTTAGATTTCAGCAAGGCATTTGACAAAGTAGACAACAATGTACTTTTTGGTAAGCTAGAAAAATGTGAGATAGACAGCATCACCACCAGATGGATTTGTAACTGGCTGACAAACCATACTCAATGAGTAGTTAATGGTACATCTACATGGAGGGAAGTAAGCAGTGGAGTACCAAAAGATTCCGTCTTAAACCCAGTACTCTTCACTATCTTTATAAACAACTTAAATGAGGATCCAAAAAGATCTTGAAAGACTTGAACAATGAAATTTAATGTGGAGAAAAGAAAGGATTATACCTAGGCTGGAAAAACCAAATGTATAATCAGAGGTTAGGTGAAACCTGGCTCAAAAACAGAAACTGTGTGTGGGAACTTGGACTCCTAGTGGATGACCTCTTAAAACATCCTATAGTACTAAAATTAGGCTAAACTATGAGACTAGAAAACAGAGGGAAAGATTTCCTCTAACCTTGGAGAATACAAATGCTACCATCAAAGTCAGATGGAACGAAAATATGTGGATATGGTAGCTGAATGGCTTTAATCCCATCCCCACTTTAGAAAAGCATGAATGGAGGTTGTATGAAGAGCTCAGTAGTAATTTTCAATTATTCCATAAATCAGTTCAAAGGTAAGTTCACATTTTTACTGACTAATGCCAACAAACACCAATTATAGTTTGACTAGAAATGCAAAAAATTAAAAAGATTTTAGGAAAATTTACAAATTATATAAACTATCACACACACTAAAACAGTCTCAATTTTAAGTAATCTTAAACAATAATATAAGGTTCCCTTAAAGAGAAAATAAAATAATAACATAAAATAAAGCCATCAAAGACAGATATCAATGCTTAAAGATTTCAGTTAAGGCACACAAAGTTCTCTTTGGCAATTTACAGACAGGGTTTAGAAATGAATACATGCAGGACATAGCGATACAGTTTCACCGAGCGGAGAGGGAAAGCTGGAGTGAAAGTAAAAAGCTCCACTTTCCCCGCTATGCTTCTTTTTATTAGCTTAAACTGGATACATTCGGTTACAAAGCTCCAATATGGTTACATCAATAAGGATAGGTGGGAAAAAGAAGATTCTCAGCAGGATGTTTACCTTCTCATCTGAGGCTAGATGCATGAGAAAGAAACTAGATACATGAGAAAGGAGAAAGGGAGTGATTCTCTCCCAATTACCAGGGTGAACACAGCTTTTGTAGAAATCTGACTTCACCAGTTTTTCACCGGGTAACAGTTCAGGGGAAATAACAAAATATGAGACTTAGGTCATATGCAGTTCACATAAGAACCACAGTCCACGTAGGGGTCAAAGTGTGCTCTAACCTGCTTATGGACCAAACTCTCATCATCTTCCAGAAACCCTACTAAGTCCCTATACAAATATGGGAGAAGCACATCAGAGGTATTTACCTAGGGACTAATCAAGCAAATATGATTAACCATTGAAGTTTACTACACTACAAGCTTGGCCACTAGTCTTTCTCTCTAAAGTTGCCAAGCTGACTGAATCCCTTAAAGTGATTGAAAAGCCTCTAATAGGATTGCATTTTCTCTGAACCACTCAAACAGAATTGCACAAAGTAAGCAGATTTTCTTCCCTTGCACTTCACACATATTGAGTTAATGGGACAAAACCCTAAAGATTGGTGATTGATGATTATGGTCTCTATTTATAAGAAGGGATTCAGCTGACTAGAGAACAATCAGCCTTTTGATGGTGAGAAGCAAATTGCATGCAAAACCCCTACATCCAAAGTTTTCTGAATAAATTGAAACCAAAGGCCTATTCAGAGAAGAACAGGTAGGTTTCAAGCCAGGCACTCAATGATGAACCATGTTCTTGTGCTATGTCATCTAAAGCTGCTGAAACACATCTGCAGTTTGAAAAGAGACAGTAAGTATTTTAATTATAATTTGATCAACACTAAAGCCATTAATTTTACAAGATTTGTGGTTGGAACAATGAAGGAAATAATTTCTTTAATTGTATTGTAATTGATGACAAGTTGCTTCTTTCTGTTGTTATAGGTCAGAATATGAAAACTATCAGGCCTCCTTGTGATAAGGAAATGATTGCTGCATCAGAGGAACACAAAAGTAGGGAAATAGTTCTGTGGCTCAAGGTAGGGAAGGGGAAAAATAAGATTTAGCACGGAGGTGGGCTGAGCTGAGAGACAGTGACTGGCCCAAGGAGAGCCAGCTGGCTTTCATGGCTAAGGCAGGATTAGAACTCATGGTCTCTCAATTTCAAGCCTTAATCACTAGACCAAACTGGGTCTCATAACCCATAAATTAATGAGAAAGCTTGTTTATTTCTCCATTTCTACTGTGGATCAGGAAAATGTATATGTTTGTACATAAGTATGGGAAGGAACAATAGGATTACCAAGTACACTTATGGAAGTTTCACAGCTCTGCTTTAGACCTTCCCTAGCATCTCAACACTTTGTTCAGGGGTGAAATATTCTATTCTTGAGTGCTTCCTAATTTTATCTGGAGTTTCTACTGTAATTGATTGGGATATCTAAACCAGAACATAAAATAATTCTCAAGTTGTCAGGGGACGGTTGGTGGGAGTTCAGCTGCTGACTATTTGGGCACTATCACTGAACTTTAATAATATCTTTCATCCAGTTGGTGTAGTGATTAGATACTGAGAGAGGTGGAATAGATTATCACTTAAATTGGTTCTTTAATATGCTGTTCCTTTCTTTTTAATAAATTTTGTACAGAAAAGCTATCTACATATCAAACTGAAGAAGACAATTGGGTCTTTGACAAGAGATTCATTCTACAAGAAATGGCTTTTTAATCCTGATTTCCAAGTCTTTAAACTCATGAAAGCAAAGCATATGCTATGTTTGAACTTTTAAAAGTTTTTTTATTCATTTTAATTAAAGCATGGATTTAAATATCAAATTTTCAGGACATCTTGCTTTCAAAGTTCAAATTTTAATAATATACATTCATGATATAAAATATTTATAATAATTTATATAACACTGACATCTATTATATAAACTACTACAATTCATGTGTTTTTGTTAACAATAAACCAGAATTAAGATAAAATTTATTTTTCATAAAAGTTAACTGGTCTAGTAAAATAATTTCTGTAGATTTTCTTAAATGTTTACCTCTGGTTTTTGGGGCAGGGATTAGAGTTGCAAGGATCCTTAGAAATGCAGGACCCAAATTCAAATTGATTATCATGTAGCCCAACACAACGTGCTATACATGCACTTGGATAAGTACGTCCATTCTGCCCACATACTGGAACAAACTGATCAGCACAGTTACATGGCAGACCTGAAAAAGTTAAACCTCAGTTAGGGTGTTGACTATATCTACATCAGCTATAGAAATCATTTTTCTCTGAAGAAGGATGAGGTGCCCTTTAAATAATTATCTAAGGGAAAGATTATCTTACACTGGGTAAAATATGGTAATAGAGGTAGACATTGTTGAATGAATATACAGGTAACCCTTACAATACAACTGTAATGGAGCCTGTCCATTATAGTCACATGACACTCATTAAGCAAAGCAATCTCTAAGGTGCTCCATTTTTAAAGAAGGCTCCATTTGTTTGTGCAGTTTACAGAAAGGTAAGTTTTCCTGGAGCAGGCTTGAATCCTGCAAGTCCATGGGTGGATTCCCTTCTTATTTGCTGGAGGCTTAGAAACTCCTTTTATCCTGATCTCCCCATCCTTGCCAGAGTTTATGAAATCCATTTGCTCTGACCTCCCCTTCCCTGTTGGAGTTTAGAAACTTCATCTGTCCTGATCTACTCTTGCTTGCTGGATGGGAAGGAAGGAAGCTGGAGGCTTGCAAGATTTGCATCCATTAGAGCCACTTCATCTTCACTGGGTGGGATGGGTTGCAGTGACCCAGTGGGGTGGGACAGGTAAGTGGGTGAATGCTGCAGAACTGATCATAAAAATGAATGGTTGGAGAGGTGCTCCACCCACCGTTACCTTGAAACCAAATCACAAGTAACTTTTATAACATCAAATGGTCACTAATCAGTCTGTTATAAGTCAAGGACTACTGTATGAATATAAAGGAGAGTGTGCAAATAATGAAAGCACATGGCTGAAACAGAAAATTTCAAGTAGGATGAGATGAATATATTAGCCCTGCTTCTACCTATCTTGCATATAAAGAGAGTGCATAGCAATAATGGAAGATTCCTTTATCTATGTATTGAGGACTCTGAAAGAGAAAATACTCAACTGATGAAGTCTAGAAATCCCAATCATACATATCCGGAAGCAATGGTTACTAGATTCTATTAAACCTACTACAGAGCAAGAAAGAAAAGATTTCTTATATTTGTAACCTAGCACAAAAGTCTGCACTGAACCATTCAATTTTTGCTAACAGGAGGAAAAAACAAATCAGTTTCTCAAGGTTTTCAGTCTATTATTATTTATGGAGGATATACATATTAAATAGATCCATCCCTGAAACAAAATCAACCTGTGCATACTGAACTCAAGGTAATTTGCTACAGAGTAAGCACAGATAGGTTTATACTTGCCTAATTCTGTTGCAGGCAAAGAAACTTTATTTTTCTGTCTTATTATGTGTGTGAGCACACAAAACAATAGTTTGTGAGGAGAGAGAATTATTTTGATCTACAACTGTGAGGATCATTTAATTTATACAATGTGTAGTAAGCAGGAAATGAATTTTAATCAAGTAATATTAATTTTCATTCTCCTCTTTTTTTTTAAGTGAAGCCTCTGGCCAGCCTGTATAAATATACAAATGTACACAAACATTTGTGGACATGTTATATTTATCAATGGAAAAAAATCTATAAGTCTGTGGAAACACTACTTTTTAAATATGAGGAAGCTAGACAGTGTACAGAATTTTTATTTTTATTAACAACTGCTTTTCTGCCCAATCTTTCCATTTTAAATACAGTATTGTCTTTCTTTTGAGAAAATATAGTAATAATAAGTGGCATTAATCTTTTTAAACCAATTTTTAAAAATACATAGTAACTTCCTAACTTTCTTATATTTTTTCTCCCTAGAACTGTGTTTTGAATTTCATTTATCTCTTATGTTATATTCAATCTGCAATATAACCCAAATCATTTGCTTCAGTATCGCCAATCTGAATAAATTTAAAGGCAAACAGACTATTAAAAGTTGTCACATGAAATATATAGGCAAAGTATCATCACAGAAAACCAAAGTTCAGCATTACAATGCTTTTGATAAGTTTTAAAGTTTTTTAAAATTTAAAAACACTACCTGTAAATAGGTGACGTTCATCATCTGAACTTAATTCATTGAGACACTGACGAGTGGAGCATATCAAATTCCCAGAAAAACATGAGCAGACATTGCAGTCTATATTAAAAGATGTTCCATGGCCTTAAAATAAAAGAAATATATTACTATATAGTGGATTTAAAATGTAACTACTTAAATATATGCATCGTTAGTATGAAGTACTGCCCTTGCAGCCAAAAAAAATTATTCAATGTATATCCTATCTTTTCTCTAGGAGTTCACAGTAGTGTAGATAGCATTTTCTCCTCAATTTTTTTCACAGTAACTCTACCATGCTGACAGGGTGTGACCAGCCTAACCCTAAGTGCTTAAAATGATTCAGGATAGAATTATTTATTTTATTTTATTTTATTTATTTTATACATTTTCTAAGCCGCCCAATTCCTAAGGACTCAGGACGGCGTACAGAATCTAAAAAACATATAAATATAATAAAACCCCATACAACAACATTTAAAAATAAACTGATTGTCTGTGCCTATGGTTAGAAGATGCTAAGGTTCTATTGAGGAAATGGCCTTAATGTGGTTTTCTTAGACTGCACATGTCATCTTGTGTGAACTTGACAAACAGTTTGATTCAGCAAGACATGAGTAAGCAAATCCTGGATTAGCACAATGTGTGAACCAGTTGTTTTTTTTAAATAAAAAGTCTTTCAAGAGGCTGAGACACAAAGCAAGTCTCTATCTAATATGCTTTCCATTAGTTTGGCTGGTATGAAGTTGCAATCTATCCCCTCCAGAGAGCACATAGACTGTAGACAGTTGGGTTACAAGTGTCACTTTGAGCAGTCATCAGCAAATATTGAATGCTAGGTTCTGACTTTAAGACTGGCTTCAATTTCATCATGGCAGGTATGGCTACCTTTGTAGCATGGATGATCAGAGACAGTGTCTATATCTCCTTTCAAAGGAAAAGATCTTTCAAAGCCTAAGAATATGGGGTCTCTCCTAGTCAACCTGAACAAGGCTGGGGTAACACTAAGAAAGGCACCCCACTTTGGGGAAGGTATAACAGATCAGATGGTAAATGAATCGCGTACCTGCTAAAGAGACAGAGAGGCTTTGTTAGGTTAAGAAAAATAAGGGAACTGCACAAAATAAGTGATGGCTGAAAGCATCTTTTAGAGGCACCAACTCCTTATAGAATCCTGTTCCAGCTTTTAGGTTTTCTCTCCTCCCCCCCCTCCCCCCCCGCTTTCTTTATTTCCATGAATCCTCTTAGTCTCCGGGTATATTTTCTACTCAGAAACAGAGAGAGATGAAAATTATAATGCATTGGCTCACAGAACAGTAGCATCTGCCCCCAGCTGCCATGGGATGGAGCAGAGTTACTGTAGCAACACAGTATATTATGTAATCCACCCAATTTAACTGTAGGTATGTGTGTACTGTATGTACAAGAGACAGTGTGTGTGTTCCCTGAATGGTTTCGTTGGTGTCCTGGTTTTTTTCCCCCCTTTCACTCCACCCTGTGCAATTTATCACACAGTGATATACTGCTGTATCTCTGCTGCATTTGCTTACTGTGACATGCCTGGGATGGTTGGTTGGTTTGGAGGTTTTGGGTGTGGTTTGAGATGACAAAAGAAAAATGGAGAAATGAACTGGAGAGAGAGATTTCTGGAGAAATGAAGGGAAGATGAATTCTAGGTGCTGTGCAAATTAACCCATCACTTCCCATTTCTTTGAATAAAACATTTTTTAAAAGTTTTCAGTAACAGAAGGACAAACTATTACCGTTAATGACTTATACACTTAAATATATGGTTGTCTTTATTCCTTAGATAGGAATCAGAGCTAAATTATTTTTTTGGATATTTAATCTCTATTTCACTTTCTATATCTTAAACCTAGATATTTAATCTCTATTTCATTTTCCGTATCCTAAACCTGGATTCTTTTCTTTAATGACAAAGAAAAACAAAAGCCTAAAGTCTCCATTTTCAGCACTGTCATAAGTTCGAATGGTCACAGAATGAGTGGTCAGTAAGCAAGGATTAGCTGTACAAATGCCTCCATTGGCCTTTGATGGTAAAGAAATCGAAAGGAATTCCTTAAAGCCTGACTGTACATCCACCCTATCTTGCTATGAACATCTTTTTGGTATTTCACTGCATTGCTCATTTCAGAATTTGTTTAGCTTAAAGTAGGCATTGGCATATGGCAGCCCTCCCGAATACTACATTCTGATAGAAGGAACTCAGCTGATGACAACTGATATTTTCCACCCCAAATACTCCATCCAAGTTGTTAGCCTGGAGCACTGGAGATAAAACAAAATGGAGGATCACAAAAAAAAATGCAGTTTGTAGAAACTTTGCAGCAACTTCCCAGTTCATTTTTATGATGGACGGAAAGGCTGACAGCATTTCAAGTCCATAGTATTTCCCGAAGGCTACTTAGATACAATACATCAAACCTTCATAAAATTACATTAAATTTAAAATCCAATTGTAAACTCCGCATTAAGAAATGCCATTATACTTTCAGCTAAGGAGAACGATGATTTTAACACCTTCCAAAAGCAGCTAGGGGTGGGTGGGATCATCTGAATGTCACATGGGAACAAAGTCCTTCAGAAAGATGATCAAACTCCCTTCTTTGATAGTGGCCACCACATTTGGATAGCCAATCAAGTCTCCAAAACTGATCTTAAACACAAGCAAATTTATATAGATGTACGCAATTCGTCAAGTAATTTACTGGAATTGAAATAACACAAGACTTTTTTAAAAAATCAGAGTCCACGTGACTGATCCTAGAAACATTCAGGATCTATGTATATTAGTAGTTAGCATAGATGGGTCCAGTGTGAACTGAAGTGACCACCTTGTACATCAGATGAACTTTTAAGATGGTTTTCACAGAGGCAGCCCCTCCCCACCTCTCCTCCATTAAGGGATCAGGGTGTGCATGATTGCTCAAGTCTATTTTTCTCTTCTGTAAAAAAGAAAAGATTCTTGATCTGCCATATGACTTATGTTCTATCTTCTCTAATGTAGAAGCCCACCAAGTTTTTCAAGCTAAGGATCACTAACAAGATGCATAATAGAAAGCAACACTACTAAGAATAGAAAGGATCAAGGGGAAAAACCTGAATGTTGTAATTTTGTTTACCTTTAATTTTTTTTTAAAAAAGTCATTTAATTGAATTAAATCAAGTTTCTATTATTACTTGCTGCATATGGATCCAGTCTCCCCTTCTGTCATATTGGAAAAAAATACATGTCAGCATTGGAGGAACTTCTGAGGAACTTTCTGGGGCTCCAGGCTATGTCTTCTGCCTTTCAGGGATTCTGTTCACTAGACAGATCCTTACTTTGGACATTTTGGAGCCAGCTCTGCTTTGATCTCTCATGATTCTTGCTTAAACTTATGACATCAACTGCTTTAAAATATGAATTCAGCAAGGAGATTAAAAAAAATAATATGGAAGAAACCAGATGGATGCCCAAGGTTGCTTCTGTTCTAATCTAAATTCTAAATTTGTTTATTTAAATTTGTTATAGCCACCCTATACTACATAGCTTGGAATCCCATAATAAAGTCTTTCTTCACTTAGTTAAGAGTTTTAGATCATAAGGCAATGTGTCGTTGTTGCTGCCGCTGCTGCTGTTGTTAAAACACTAGAGCAACTTGATGCAAGCATCTGCCATCTATTACTAGATGGTTAAAAATATGGGAACTTTTAGCTAGGCATAAAATTTCAATTACAGGGACATGTTTCCTGTTCATTCTTTCTTTCTCTGGAAAAATGTTTTTAATTTATTATATGTGTGTACCCATGAACAAAAACT
>JANHFQ010005288.1:60786-71313 GCA_032468035.1 Aparallactus werneri | reverse complement strand
AAATAAATCTGACATCCCAATTCTTTCTTTCCCTTCCCTTCCCTTCAATAAAACACTGTTACTTCTCCAACATTTCAATACCTCCTGTTTCATTTCTAACATTTATTTTCCCCTTACAATAATGCATTCCCACAAAAAATACACAGGCAATGCCGGGTACTCAGCTAGTATTAAAATATAACTGTATGCTATTGTACTAAGACAGAATATGTTGATGTATAGGGGAGCTTTTGATTGAACCAAAAGTTAAGAGGGACAAGTTTAGGAAATAAAATATAGATATAAGGATGAAGGTATTTGAGAATGGCCTTGGAAAAGCCAGCCAGAGGGACAATTGGATAGGAGGCAGCTCAACTTGCAGAAGAAATGGGTCTCTTTCTAATTTCTTGGGCTGTTAAGGCAAAAGGGGGAGATATATTTAAGATTGCAAGTTTCTGTTATAACCTTACAATAAAGTAGAAGTAGTTCATCTGGGTGTGCTTCCTGTCTGGACGACCTTGCAAGACTGACAAGAGGACCAAGAAAGCACACCAACTAGTAGCTGATGCCTATAGAAAGGAACTTAACTCAAAGGAACTTAGATTTGCAAGTTGTAAGTAACAACATACAGTAACTATTTTAGCTATGTCAGTAGAAAAAGGAAAGGGTGGGCCCACTGCTTGGATAAGATTGCAGGATGGTAACAAACTATGGGGAGAGGGCAGAGCTCCTCAATTCCTCCTTTGCTTTGGTCTTTTTCTCAAAGGGGAACTGTATTCAAATGGACCTAAGCAGAACAGTTGATACAAGAAGGGAGTGGCAATCCAAGGTAAGTAGAGATAGTTAGGGAGCACCTGACTAACATGAATGAATTTGTTTCCAGAGACTGATCAATTCCACATGATACTCTTAAAGAGCTTGTGGATATTATCTTGGAAGTCCTTTTTGTGATGTTTGAGACATCATATAGAATGAGTACAGTGCCAGTGGACTGGAGAAGGGCAAAGAGCACATGAGTATCTGTTAACCAATTAGCTTGTCATTGTTACCTGGCAAATTCTAGAATAGTTTATAGTTTGTAAGTATTTGGCAAAGACGGTATTATTTTGCTGTAGCCACTATGGATTTACCAAGAACAAGTAATGCCAAACCAATCTGTTCGTCTTTTTTAAATAGTGTGACTAGTAAACCATACGAATGAAGCTTCAGGATCTCTCATGAATACCAATAGACGAAAACAGCCAAATATGGACAGGACCATAGTATTATTGTGTGGATACAAAAAAGATTGAATAATCATACTCAATGAGGGGTCCTTTGGGTGTCTGTACACTGGAAGGAAGTGTTGAGTGGCAATCTGAAGGGCTTTTTTTTTCTAGGCTTTATATGATTCAGTGTATTTATAAATGATTTGGATTAAATATGTGGATAACACAATGCTAAGGGGACAGCAAATACTTTGTAGAGAACAATATCAGGATTCAAGACTAATTGTTTTTTGTTGGTCAAAAGCCACATTTAGAATATTTCATTTACTTGGGAATACCACATTTTAGGGAAGGACATTGATACATTGAAACATGGCAAGAGCAAAACAGCCAAGATGATAAGGGGCTGCAAGGAAAAAAAGGTGAGAAAACAAGTTGCCCTCCAATATTTGAAGAGCTACCATGGAGTGGTTGTTTAATATATTCTACAAGTCCACTCAAGAAAGAGTGGTCTTAAGTTGTGATGAAGCAGATTTGATTTATTAAATTTCTGTTCCATCCACCTCCTCTACAAGGTGACTCTGGGCATCATAACATTTCCTGATGTCATTTAAACATCAGGAAAATTCCTTCATGGTAAGAGCTCTTCAGCAGTGAAATTGATGCCTTGTGAGGCAGTAGACTTCATTGGAAGTACTAAACAAAAACCTGATGGCCATTTGTTGGAGATGGTATGGTAGTAGAGACATTCACCAGAGATGAGATTGAATTAGATGCTTTCGAATATTACTTGAACTTCTACATTCTAAGAATCTCATTTGTCAGTATAAATCACATTGTAGTATTACCTTGATCATCTCCATATAAGAACAGACTGGAAATAGTATGAAGTCAATCTGAATATTACCTGCTTTCCAAGTCACCTAGGTTGTATCCCATGGTGGCTTTGCTCAGATGGAAACCTTACATGCATAAAATGTGCCAGTTTTCATTGTTGCTTCATATTCTGCATGTTTTGGCAGAGTTCCTCAACCCAAATAAGAGGAAGAGGGAAAGAATGGGTTTTTCACTTTGCATACTGGAAATGTATACGAGTATTATAATGTCACCAATAGGTAGCAAGCAAGCAATTCTGTGCAGCCCTTTTCTGAGTACTGCTCATATTGAGAAGCATAAACTGCAAATCTGTAAATGTTTCTTGAGAATAAGAAATATAGCGATCTTCAGTCAGCACTTTAAAAACAGTTTAAAAGTTTATTATATTTATTGCAGTGCAAGTTTTTTAAGCTAATTTTTACTTCCAAGTAAACATTTAAATTTCTGGATTTACCGTAATAGCTTCATGGTCTTTGACCTGCTTAGTTCCATAACATTCTAAATCACGGATGTCAAACTCACCGCATCACGTTGGTGTCACGTGACATTTCGAGATGGTTTTCCACGGAGCTGGGGTGGGTCTGGCCCACGGCCGCCAGTTTAACACCCCTGCCTAAATGAACATTTGATCTATGAGGTTTTTTGACACCTGGGATAAGAAGTTCCACCTAGAGGGTGACCCAAAGATGAGAGATGGGAGTTAATGTCTCTTACCTGCTGAAGAATTGAGTTAATAGGATTGGGTGAAATGAGTGAACTGTTTTTTTGAAGGAGGATGGGAATGATTGTGGTCACTCTGAAACCTGGGATGAAAGTGGAAAAGGTATTACTTTATGACATACGTGGGAAGGATTTTACATTTTTCTATGCTATTTATAAGTGGGGAGGGAAAAGGGAGAGAAAGAGGTACTTTAAAATTGTATGTGTGTAGCATGGGATAGTCTGATGCTTTTGAAGCTTTGACTTTAGAATGATGTAACATGATCTGACCCCTAGAGAAATGATAAACTAGACGTTTTAATACAAAAAATAAATTTCTTCCAATCTTCAGAGGGAGGTTCAGATTGAAGGAAAGAGAAGAGATGTGGCACAAGATTGAGGAGTTAGCTCGGCAGAATCCTCAGGTAATGATTATTATGATCAGATGAAAGGTTTTGAAATATCCTCACTTTCTTCTATTTTTAGGTAATACTGCCAAACATCATACAAAAAAAATTCAGGGGGAATGCTGAACTAAAACCTGTGTTTAAATCTGACTGTGGCTTTAGTATGTGGTGCAATAAATGTTATTATCAGCTTCTGTTTCCAATGTATAAAATTGAAGTGTAAAGTCCAAATAGTTTTAATAGTGGTCACATGCTTTATCTGATGGTATTTTGGGACTGATAAGCATGCATCTAAGCAGTTGCTAAAACAAATTAAACTAGTTTAATTTTTCTGGGAGACTTACAGTAAGTACCTATCTTAGCTTTGTTTATTCACTTAGTCTGGCACTAGATGAGTATTTCATAAGTTTGGTAAATTACTACATCAAAGGAATCAGTCAGAAGCTGCCTTTGTAGTCCACCTAGCTGATTACTGTTTCTGCTAACAGCAGGGTTTGTAAGATTTCTTAGATGGAGTTTCTAGGGACAAAATATGAATTTCTACATATAGCATGTGATTAATTGCTGAGTTACTACTCTTCCCCAGAATACTTAGCTGCTAAACAGCAGATATCATTGCTTGCTGATTTCCTGAAAAGGAGTTCAATTTAATTGGTTTTGCAAGTTACTGCTTCCCCATGCTTGACTCTCACAGAACTGGAGCAATATATAGATTACTTTTCTCCTGTCTATTACCTGAAAGACAAGAATAGGTAACTTGATAGGAAAACCATCTCTCCCTCCCTCCCCCCTCCTGCCTTCTCTCTGAATTCAGACTTTTTCATGCACTGATTCCTTTAACTCAAAACCTCTTTGAATATTGACTAAAATCCCAAGTTTTGAATAGGTAATAGCTGCATAACAATAATTGTACTGTTAGGTTTTAGTTCAGATTAGATTTTAGTCTTGATACTTTTCATTATTTTGTTTAATTGGGATTTTCACCAGTGGAATAAAAAAAATGAATGAATCCCCTTTATTATAAGGGAATATCTGAATTAAGAATGAAAGTTTTCAGTAACTTTTATATCCCCAAATCTATTTCACAAGGGATCATGAATTGTAATTGAAAATATTCACATTATATCCTTTTTTTTCTTTTGGGATCTGTGTATATGTGTAAACATTTGATGTTCTAGTATTTGAGTTGCTGAGCTTGCATTCCCATTTTTTTGTGTGCTGTGTTCCTGCAGTACCCCATGTATTGCGCACCCCCACCTTTGCCTCCTGTTTATTGCATGGAGACGGAGACCCCCACTGCAGAGGACATACAGCTACTGAAGAAAACGATGGAAACAGAGGCTGTACAGGTGACTTAATTATATAAACCCAGTTGATCCAAAGCCTATAGGTAGCATGTAGTTCCTGGTAGCTAGCGTTCCCTTAAGCAATCAAGCAAAATTTGACAGACCCTTACTTGGCTCAAAGGCAAGTTAGTAATAAATGATTGGCACATGGTTTCTCTGTGGAAAGGCAAAATGGGTGGAAAATATTCCTTAATTCGCAAATGGCTTAAGAAATGTGTACAAGGATTTGTCAGCTACCACAGCTTAAAATAGAGGGACAGCAGTTTTTAAAACAACATACTGGATGTATTTCTGACTACTGCAGGTTTATAAACTAACCCACAGTTTCTGAGTTCCAAAAACAAAACACCAAGTCACAAAATCTTTCTAGTTCATTCCTCTACCTGCACTCTTTTTAATGGTTTGTTTGTTTTACATGGCTTTTTGGAAACAAATATATAATTATTCTAGTAAGTGTGAAATGAGCTTACAGTCACTTGGATGCACTTAGGACTAAATAAGTACTTATGGGTAACTGGGATACTGACTACTTTGCAACTTAATTACATTTTGCATGAAAGGACAAATTCAACAGTTCAAGAGGAAGCATAAAGGAATCTATCCCATAGAATTTGGGACACTTAAGTTACATTCTAAACATTTCAACAAAAATATTTGTCCTTCCTCGTGGTGATGCTCCTTGAATTATGTAGATCCATGACACAACTCCAGTGTTGATACACTTCATGTTAGTCATAATTAGACTCGGCTTTGGAATCGGCAGAGTTGAGGTATCCATTGTATTTCATATTGGCAGGAGAGTATAACTTTTTATTCCTCTGCTCCTACCTTCTGTACTTCCTCTGTTTCCTTATAATTTTGCCTCTTTCTAGCATACTGTTAGCTATTTTTCTGCTATCTGAATTTGAAACACCAAATTTGAATGCTCTTCGAGTTTGTATCATACCTTCCCTGTCAAAAAATAGTTTTAAAAAATTGTGTTCCCACAGATTAAGTAGTATAGTTTATTGATTAGTCAATTGACCATATCAAAGTATGAACATCAGCCACAATAAGTTACAATTAAATAAGATACAGTGAAATGCAATAAAATAGATTATAGTGAGATAAAATAAACTTAAGATATGCCCACAGTCCTCTGTTGTCACAGAAAGCAAACCGAAGTAGAATTAAAAAATGGCAATCTCTAATAATAAGAGTCAGAGGCGGAGTTCCCTTTGTTTCTTATGACATGTTTTGGAGCCTCAGTGGTCCTATTTTGTAAATGATAAGTTAAAACAACCACACAATATGTGGTTGTATTTTAATTTCTGTACCAAGATACTATGACTGGTATTTCTGCTTCTTAGTTTCCATGTTGCTGATTTGTAAACTGGAGTGTTGTCTAGATTGTTTATTTCATGTTGAATTTCATTATCATTGTAGTGTGTGTGTATATTGATCTATAATCATTGACTCAGCTTACCTACTTATCTTGCTGCACACTTTGTTAATACTTAATTTCTGATTGTGGTGAATCTGTTGTTATCCTACTTGTGTGACATTGTGCCTGATTATTACTTGAAGGCTAGTGCCTTAAAGGAAAATGAAATAGCTAAATATATTAGTTAGGGATTTAATTGGTGACTTTCTAAAAATTGCTAGAACATAGTTTCCCATCATCTCTAATAACTGTTGCCAAGGTTGATAGGTTTGAAATCCAACATCATATGAAAAATCAGACTGTCCTGTCCTGCTTGCTTAGTAATTTCTACATTGATTTTTAAGAGTTGTAGAGTTTAGTGGCATCATAAACGTAGTGGCATCTGTCTATGTCATCATCTGAAAATAGAGATTGGGTACAGTGAGCAAATAGGTATTTTATGGACTTGGGAGATGGCCCTAATTAAACCCAAATTGGCCATGATTTAATAAACTATAATATCAAAGAGAAGGGAGCAAGTTAGCTCATGGGAGAAATTTGCAGATCCTAAAAACTAACAATAATCTGCTATGTTTGTGTTTAGATGTTGAAAGATATAAAGAAGGAGAAGGTTTTGCTGCGTCGGAAATCAGAGCTTCCTCAGGATGTCTACACCATAAAGGCTTTGGAAGCACACAAGAGAGCAGAAGAATTTCTCACCTCAAGCCAGGAGGCACTCTGACGGGCTAGGGAGACCCTGGAGGGTACACAGAAATGCACTTTGTTCTAACGTATAGCTAGGGAATGAACATGGTGACCTGTGCCTGTCCTCCACTCCATTCTCATTCTTTCAGGTTCAGTTTGATTTTACATTGTACCTCATATCCCACACTACTTTCACTTACTCCTGCTTTAAATCTTTTTAAGGCTGTGTTTTGTGTGCACGTGTGATGGGAGCCTAGGAACCTGTGAGAATATCATTCCATTGAAAGGAACATCCCAATTCCTGAATTTGTACAAAAAAAACACCCTGCAATCCCAGGACCAAGGCATTGGGAATTTGTCTGTTTATCAGTCATCCAGAGCCCTTGACTGATGTCCTCTTTCCACCTATCACACAACTGGATGATCCGCATAATGAAAATGTTATATTCTATTGACTAAACAGGTCAGTATAGGCTGTTTTCTCTTGAGAATAATGTGATAAATCCCTCCCATAAGACTTAAAATAAATAACTACTCTGGAGATTGCAGCTGTGTTTAGTCAATATGAGTAAGGGTGATAATGTACACCCCCTCTTCCTGAATTGTCTTTGAATTAGCAACTATACATAATTCCAAATCCAGTGATTTAGATAATGCTTTCAATGAATTTCCCCTTCCAAATAAAGGCTTGCAGTTGATCTATGTGCCTGGCAGCTATTGTGCAGCTGCTGCATGAATGTGTTACTTGAGTCTTGCTTTCTGTCTATCTTTGTTAGAACTGGAGGGAGAGTAGCTGTTAAGCACATTCTCTACTAATAATGCCAACTTTCCTTTCAGCTGTTGGGTTTTAAGCTCTGGCAAATCTTAAATAGACAGCTTTATGCATTTTGCATATTGAAAATCATAGGAAAAAATAAATAAAGAATTCAGGAAACTCCAATTTCCATTTATCAACTGAGTTAGTTTTTACCAGTTAATTCGTCTCCCAGTTGCTAAATTTCTACTCCCAGAGTCTCTCGGCTAGCATGGTTTTATTTTCAGTGTTTATGTGGATTCCAGCTGTTCTAACCCCATTTGTCAGTTCAGGAAACCAAACATCAAGAAGTAGCAGAATTTCACTTCAGGGAACATATAGTTTGGGGGTATTCAGATTTCTTTGAAGCATGGGTAGCCAGAATATAATAGTTTCATTTATTTAATATAGTTGTAAAGCTGCTGACTTAATTTGGATCATGGAAATCACAGAAGGGGGAGCCTTCACTCTCCTATGCTCTAGCTGTAGAAAAATTGTTTCTAGTAAGTTCCCCCCCCCCCCCCCAATTTAGGGTTTAGGGTTTATCCATTTATTGCTCATTTAGGGGCTCCATTTTGGGAAACAATGGAATATCAGAAAAATAATGATTTTGAATTGGACTGTGAGACTTTTTTCATGTTCTTGTTTAAATCTCCATGTGCTGTAATTTTGTCTTGCTTACGTATACCATTCTGTTTCTACTGTACCTTTAATGACTTGATTGAAGTTTATTGTAGCACATTTCATTTTAATATTCACCTATTTTACCTCTTCAGAGATATCTTTTAACTCTTAAAAAACTGAAATTAAAAAAGTGGACATTTGCCAATTTTCCATACTGATACTCAAGCCACAGGCTGGGTACCTATATCATGCTATTCTTTCTTTTAAACCATGAATCATTGAATAAATCACAGTGCCTGGGCTTACCCATCATGCAAGCCAAACAAATTTCAGTCTGATACATTCCTCTTCAGTATTTTTCTCTGGAATTCTTCATTTTTCCACCATTTTTGTCCCCCTACTAACAGTCCATCAGCATTCCGTGATCATTAAGCATGCTCAAGCTTCACTGGCCTATTTCTGGAATTCTCACAAGCTTTTTTCCCTTCCCCAGGACATTATTACTTTGGCAACCCTTATTTTGCGCATGGTAGTATTTTAACTACATGAGGACAGGCACTTAGAATTGAAAGTGATGTTAGAATATATGATGATGCTAACCTCCACTGTTCGCTGTCAAAATACTTTCAATATCTGTTGTTCAAGATGCTCTGTCTGGCTGTAGTTTCTCATACTAATAAGGACGTCTTTTAATCCTCTTGCAAGGAACCAGTTGAAGCATATGTGGAAGGAAGTTAAACAGGAACTGATAATTGATTTGTAAGATGTCCCTTGATTCAGTGACAGAATCAAACAAAAATGAAGATTCAGCAAGTAGCTTGCACATTCAGCCACTGGTTTTTCAAAGTGTGGTATAGCTATGGGAGGAACAAAAGAAGACTTGGAACTCCTTAACACCAACATATGGTTGTCTGCTTATCTATTCCCCCTCAAGGTTGGGCTCTGTAAATGAGAAGGACCATAGGAAAGTATCCTTCATTACCCATATGTATGCTACATAGCACTTCTATTCCTATTACAGTTTTGCATAGGTGAAGCAGGGCTGTAATTGAGCATCATATGCTGTACACTTAGATGTAAATATAGGCTTTGTCTAATCTTTCTTTGGGATCAGGGAACTTGTGTTTGGGACCTAATATTAAAATTTAGTTTGCTGCCAGTTCATTTGAGTGTCCTATATATCTAACCATCGGAGAAGCTGTATGTAAAGAGGTTTAAAAAAATCACACTTCAAGCCAAATGAGCACCTCAGCTACACAACTTCCAGTTATGCTCTACCTTAATCTAGCTGTAGTTAAAACCCTTGCATTTGTCCTATTTGAGCTTTTTCCTTCCCTTCCCTTCCATGGATAGGGACGGAGCTGCCTCTTTTGTGTCTTATACAGCCCTTCTCAAGAGGGGGGAGCAACTAAATGATGCATTCACTCCCTGGACACAAGTATTAAGCTGCTTTACAATTCATTATGTACATATGGTGTACTTTATTTTCAGTAGAGTATTACATAGTACGACAGTGTTGGATTTTGTACAGATGTCCCTGTATGTACAGAACTAAATAAAATGGATCTCTTGAAAAGATGGTACACCGGACTGCACCTCATGGCCACGTTTAGCTCTTTAGCCCATGTGTCACAACAGGTAGAGGGGAAGAGAAGAAAAAACAGATTAAACACATATCCAAAACACTTTTGTCTTCTTCTCAGGATTACGAAAACAGCCTCACAGTCAGCACCACTAAACATTTATAACTAAGTACTATAGACAACTGGTGAATTATTTGCAGTTTACCAGATGAATTGACAGGTCCAGTGCTGGAGAAAGATGAGATAACTATCTAATCACTTAGAGATAGTTTAAAATAGATTAGCTTCAGCTTAGCTGTTTTCTTTGTAGGCAAGAAGCTCACTGGGGCTCTTCATTTCCATTCTGGCTTAAAGCCATTCTGATGTTGTCTGTCTTGCAGTGTTCGTTGAACCATATCCTGCCACTGCTCATCCGATATCTCATTGGCCCATGCAGGAATGCTCAGCATAGGGAGCTTGACTCCAGCCATGGTCTTTTTCACTAATTCCACATGTTCTGGAATCAAAAAAAGGCAAAGAGTGAGAGACTGGAGACTATTCATGTAGTTTCATCTAAATGGATAAAGGAGTAACTCACCCACACTGTCAAGCAAACAAAAATGGTTTTATATATATTTTACTATACATCAAACATATATGGCTCAAAAAACCATACGCCGTCCTGAATGGAATGTTCTTCAGTTTAAAGTTTGGTCATTCAACATAAATAAGCTAGTATGAAGAACTGGAGGACCAGTGATCTTACAAAAGGAGAAGATCAAAATAGCTACATAATACAAATACCCCCCCTTTATGGATCGCTGCCTTGTCGTGGCAAAGGGGCTTGCGTAGTTCAATGAAGCTATGAGCTATGCTGTGCAGGGCCACCCAAGACGGACAGGTCATAGCAGAGAGCTCTGACAAAA
>JANHFQ010005286.1:115381-125571 GCA_032468035.1 Aparallactus werneri | reverse complement strand
AATTTGCCCCGCGGCACACGAGGCAACGTCTCGCGGCACAGTATTGTGCCGCGGAACAGGGGTTGAAAAACCCTGGAGTAACGGGAGCTCACTCCATTATGCGGCACTAGGGATTCAAACCGCTGAACTGCCGACCTTTCTGATTGACAAGCTCAGCATCTTAGCCAATGAGCCCTGTGAGCCAGTATAGCAACGTGCAAAATAAAACACATCTATCTTTCAAGTGCAATCTTTTTCCAACTTGGAACTCCATTCCAGATACATGAGATCACACCCCCCATCTGCCTAAGTCTTGATGGTAATTAAGATTTAACATATCTGAAGTGTACCAGGTCTGGAAAATCTGAGGAAAATTTTAGGAGAATTTGACTAGAGAGGACGCAAATGGGTATTTTTCGCAAACGGATAGTTTGAAATCTATAGAGCATAGGCTGGACTACATTAGACAAATAGAAAAATCCCCCCCCCCCCAGGCAGCAATCATTATACGAACGAATGTCAGATTCCTTTTCAGTCCTTGGAACATTCCCCTTTTCTGCAAGTCTCTATGGTCTATTCTGCCACCTCACACTGTCCATTGCCCTCAAATATGGTAGAAAACACTAGGCAATTACCTGAATTCATGCTAAGTTTTCCTGGCTATCTAGACCTTTTCTTCATAGGAAGATCATTCCTTCCTTTTCCTGTCTTTGCTGCAAAATATCTTGGCCTGGCCCTATTTCCAAACCCTTTTTTCCTTTTGCTTCTTACGGTGCTCTGGATTGCTTCAGTAGCGACTGATGAATTAAAGAACTTGTACTGATTCTCCTTCTTGCCTCTGTAAAATGCAAAGGTTTTCATTTTCCTGCACTTTTCTCACTGCCATAAATCCTAAAAAGTGCAGCATAAGCAACCTTGCTAGTTCTCTTTATAATTCTTATAATGGACATTAAGAGTCAGACAAGCAACCTAGTATGGAAGATTTATTACCATAATTAATTACCTACTGAGAGAATCCATAGGTGCAGAATATGAGAAGTATTAAATACACATGGGCACATGAACATTAACTTAGGTGTTAATTCTACCTATTGGTTCCAAGACAATTTTAAAGGTGATTTGATTAAAACAGCCAGCAATGCAATCAAATTGTAATATAATTAACACACATGCAGAAGAGACTCTTACAACCAAATTGAAATGTAGCAGATTTAATATAGTAATATAGGGTATTAAACTCCTAATCGCAATATAGGGTATTAATACAGGGTATTAAACTCCTAATCGCAAATAGCCAGAAGGCTAAGAAGGGTGTACGGGCTATGTAACATATGACTAACTATGTGCTTGGCAGAAGACATGACTGTACCTCAGGTGCAATGAGTTCTTGGTTCCCAGAGAGCATATTTGTTCTCCTAACACCAAGGAAGATGAACCGGAATAGCAGGAGCTGACAGAGAGATGACAGGATTCTCTGGGGATAAGATATCAGTTATCTCATTCTAATTATGATGACTTGATAGTGATGGATGAGGTTCATGAAAGATCAGGCTATTGGTGGCTTTTAATAGTGATCATTGCTTACTGCCTCTTGAAGCATAGGGAGCATGTTTCAAATAGACCCAAAAGCAACAGAGAAAGAAGCCATTACTATCTAGTTTAGTTAACTTCTGTGTGGCATTCTGCATGCTTGATTAGATGATTTAATCACCTGGTCTACAAGATTTTTTTTTTCTTATGTTGTTAAATGCAAGGTTTGTTATTTGGTTTTAGTTAAAGCAAAAAACTTAACCTGGTAGGCTTGGTGCATATTTTCTTGCCTCTGTAGAACAGTCAGAAAAGTAAGTCTAAAATGTAATTACTACCATTTTGTATTAACAAATTAATAAAAACAGAGATTTTGGTGTTCAACAATCACATGTTGAAACCAATGTGAATGTGCATAAGGTACTTATTTTGATTAGTTTTACTTCTTTTTTCCAATACACATTTTGGAATATTGATGTTGGAAGTACAGAACATCTGTTTTGTGGAATAATGAGTATAATAATAACATTAATTTATTCAATGGCAGTCATTCTAAAACAGTGAAGTAAAGCAAAGTAGCTTTCTTAAAATTTAAGAAAACGGCTGAGTTGACAAGTGAAACAGACAATTCCATGTAGAGAGATATATTGGTTAGGGCAATATAAGTAACTAAGTAGACTAAGTACCTTTTTCAGGCACTAGACTTCATCAAAATTAAAAACTTATAAAAGTTCATAGCAAATATAATGTTGGAAGGGATCATTTTTAATCCAATCCTCTGCCCAGTACAAGAAAAGTCCACCATAATATCATCCCTGATCTGACATCTGTTTAAGTGTCTCTTTGCTATCTGTTTAAATAGTCTATCCACTATCTTACAAGGTGGTCTATTCCCTTGTTCAATAACTTTTACTGTTAGGAAATTTTACCTATTGTCCAATCAAAGCCTACTTCTTTGTAATTTAAACTTATTGTACCTGCCATGTCTACCTTGTCTTACAGTAAAAGTCTGCCCTTCGTAGACATAAAGATTATTATTCAAAAGCTTCCTGTGCATCCAGAACACTTTTTGTGGTGTCTCCAATTTTTTTCCTCGCATTGGAATGGGTGTAATTATGATTTATTTGGAAGACACTCCCAACTCTTCTGCATATTGTATGACCCAAGGATTCTTTGAATAATGATCTTATCTAGTACTTCCCTAAATCTATTGACATTGGCTTTCCTGAAAACAAATATTTATTTATTTATTTATTTTATTTTATTTATTATGTCGCCCAATCACAAGACTCAGGGCGGCTCACAAGCTAAAATCGAATAAATACAATAAAATACAATAAAAACAATGCAACCCTCTATGGAAGGTCTCTTCAATGAACTCCATGTTTACTTGTTGATCCCCAAAATATGTTGTGATTTAAGTCTGCTGTATCTAGGCTGCAGCAATTTAGACAATTGCGTGGTAGGTGCTGCCTTGTGTCCACCCAGATTTTTTTAGTGGCCCTTGCACAGATTATAACTTCACATCTATGACTTGAAGACAGTGGCTTCCTATTACTACTGGCTGAAGTAGTAGGCTGAAGAACCACACCAAACCAATCTCTCTTCTCTCTTATGTTAAACAACTTAACCTGATTTTTTCTCACTCTATGTTGTCTGCTATGATAGTTCACACTGAAACATTTAGCTCAGGGGTGTCAAATTAGATTTCATTGAGGGCCACATCAGGGTTATGTTTGACTGGGGGGGGGCACCACGGAATGGATGTGGCCAGGGTAGGTGTGGCTAGCTTGACATCACTCATGTCGGGGGGGCGCCTGTGGCCTGAGTGCTACCAGCAACAATGAGCTCCTGAGCTTTGTTTTCAGCTGCAATGGCCTCCTGCAGCCCTGTGCAGTGAAAACGGAGCTTGAGGAGCCTCCCTGAGCTCCATTTTTTTGTGGCAGAGGGCTACGGGAGGCCATCACTGCCAAAAAGAGGTGCCGGAGCTCTGTTTTCACTAGCAGAGGCACTGCAGGCCAGACCTTTGCTGTTTCCAGGGTGGCCCCATGAGCTAGGTCCAGCCCATGGGCCTTGAGTTTGACACCCGTGATTTAGCCCACCCTTTAGGACATATGTAATCTTTAAATGCATACAAACTAGTGTGGTGTTTCTCAACCAGTTTTAGATGGGTAGAAGTCAACTCCCAGAATTTCTCAGCCAGCTACTGTATTAGTAAACAAAATACTGAATTAGTAAAACTGTAAATTAATACTGCATTAAATTCAGACAAACATATGCCAACCAGGCTGATCAGAAAAGTAAATTTTCTAGTTAAAAGATTAGAAATACCTTGCAAGTTAGAAGATCAATGTGTTTCCATAAACAGCTCTATTATAACTAAAGAGACTTGTGTTCAAATTCAGCATTAGCCACACCCACATAGTTCTGCTTGAACAGAACTATTATTTATTTTGATTGCTATGAGGGCAATATGCATGAGGAATATAGATCTAGTAGACTAGATCCCAAACTGAATTATATTTAGAATAAGTCAGGAACAACTGCAATATTTTCATGATGTCATCACTGTAATGCAAGCTTGGTTCCTTTTGTACATCAGTGTGATGTCATGACACATGTGCAAAAGGGGCCGTGCTTATGCTAAACAGACCTGACACTGCTTTCAACATTTGGCTTTTCCTGCCCAAACTGCCATAATGGACTCATTGAAAGCAATGGAATTCAAACTATATATTGAATTCAATTAATCCGTTCTATGTATAAATGTAGCTCAATCCAACCTGACATGAATCAATTAAGACAATTCAATTGTAGCTTACAATCCTTGCGAAAGGATGCCTAACCATGTCCAAATATGGAATGAGTTTCTGTCTCTCTACAGGTATTAATTTACTTAGAAGCACTAAGAGATTCATGTAATATCCAATTAGTGCGGTACATTTTGGCTTATTTTTCATACATTTTAAGTTGCAATTGAATTGTCATGGGCTGTTTGGGAGCTATTTCACTGCTGTTTTCTCCAGCATCTACCATTTCCACTTTATCCATGTGGAAAGGAAACTGCGAAATGAATATTAAGCTAGTCCACAAAAAACTATTGCCAGAATCAATGTCTGAGCCTTGAAAGTACCATAAGATCTTTAGTGTTTTTATTGCCCCAGATCCACTTTTCTGGAAAACGGGGTTTGTTACTTGTACTGAACAGAATTTAGACTGACAACAAAAGCTTAGAAATCCTTACCAATACTGATATTTACAAATTATGGTATGATTAACCTACATCTCTATTGCCTAAAGCAGGGCTGTCAAACTTGTGACCCACGGGCCAGATGTGTCACACACTGGCCACGCCTACGCCCAGTTTAGTGAAGGGGGGGAAAGTCATGATATGTCACTTGATGCCACTGTGATGACATGAATTTGACACTCTGGCCTAGAGCAAAGCATTCTGAATTTAGTTTACCTTTGTTTTTCCTTTTACAAATTCTACAAGTTCCAGAAAAGTTCACCATTAAATAATAATGGGTTGTTTGTCACTTACCGTGAACGACCATTCTCTGTGGATCCGTGATGGACTCGGTGCAGATTGGGCTCCGCCCTCCGGTCAGGCAAAGTCAAGACTTTGAGGGGTGGAGCCTGAGATCCCCAGACTAAGCAAGCTGAAGAAAGCAAACTCAGAACTCGGTTAGATCGATTTCCAATTATCTCGGAATCTCTATAACTCCAACCCCATTAGTAATCAATACTATTAAAACTGTTGTAAAGGTTAAACCATTGTGAGAATTATTTATCGAATATTATTTCACAGAAAACATAACACTCAAATAACCAACAGTCAAAACTTAATGCACTAAAACCTTAATCTCCTCTGCCCAGTCCCGGGTAGGGGCACCGAGTCCATCACGGATCCACAGAGAATGGTCGTTCACGGTAAGTGACAAACAACCCATTCTCCAGTGGACCGGTGATGGACTCGGTGAAGATTGGGTGCATACCCCAGCAAAATTAAGGGAGGGAAGACTGGGCATCTGGCACTGCTGCTTGCAGTGCACTCCTGCCAAAAGTCATACCGCTGGAGGACCCTATTGCAACATTATAATGCCTAGGAATGTGTGCGGAGAGCTCCAGGTCGCTGCCTTGCAATGAGCTCTAGGGAAGGCCACACTTTAAGGCTGCTGAGGAAGCCGTGGCCCTAGTTGAATGGGCAATAATTCCTTCTGGAACCTGCTTACCCTGGGAGGAGTAAGCCTTAGCAATAGCTTCCCTAACCCATCTAGCGATATTAGATGGTGATACCTTCATTCCTACAGTCTTATTGTCAAAGGACACAAATAAGTTTTGTGATTTATGAACCCTTTGGTTCTGTCTAATAACAAAGAACTGCTCTGTGAACATCCAGCATGTGTAACTCTCGTTCCTGAGCATTGGAGGGATGCCTAAAGAAGGAAGGGAGGACCGTCTCCGCCTCCCGGTGGAACTTATAGTTAACTTTCGGAATAAAGGAGGGGTCAGGTCTTAAGACTACCCTATCAGTTTGGATGTTGCAGAGGTGAGAAGCCATAGATAGGGCTGCCAGCTCGGAAACCCTTGTGGCAGGCACTATAGCCACTAAGAAAATAACCTTTAATGATAATTCTCTGATGGGGCACGAGGTTCAAACGGTGGCCGTGAAAGGGCCCTTAAGACTGTCACCAGATCCCAGGTGGGAGCTCTGGTTACGGGCGGAGGGTTGATTAAATTAACCCCTTGTAAGAACCTTTTTTTTTTTTTTTTTTTAATATATATATGGGGATGAGCTGCCAGGGTGGCTCCTTTCGGATGTCCCAGAATAGAGGCAATAGAAGCCGTCTGTCTCTTTAATGTGGCCGTAGTTAGGCCCTTGGATAACCCCGCCTGAAGGAACCCCAGGAGCTGTTGAACCGTTAACTGCTCGGGATTGTAACTATTCCTAGCACACCACTTAACTAGAGCCTTCAACGTGTAATTATATACTCTGTTCGTGGAACTCCTACGTGCTGCTAACATAGTATGTGTAACGACTTGGGAGTAGCCAAGTTCCGTTAACTGGTTCCGCTCAACCTCGAGGCATGCAAATGCATGAGGGTTACGTGTGGATGAGATATTGGCCCCTGAATTAGGAGGTCTGGAATCAGTGGCAGAGGTACCGGTGGAGCTATGCTTAGTTCCTTCAGGTCCGGAAACCATGGGCGTCTTGGCCAAAGCGGAGCTATGAGAAGAACCTCTGCTTTCTCCTGACGAATCTTTGTCACCACTCGCTGCAGTAGTTTTGTCGGAGGAAAGGCAGAGAGGACTCCTTGAGGCCATCTCTGGTGTAGTGCGTCGAGACCTCCGGATCCCGGTTACTTCCCACGGCTGAAGAATCCCGGGAGCTGTCTGTTCCGATGGCAGGCGAATAAGTCCCAGGTCAGGGGACCGAATCTGTTGTTGAGGGACTGGAACACTCGAGGTTGAAGTCTCCATTCCGTGCCGTCCAATCTCTGCCGACTGAGCCAGTTCGCTGCGATGTTCTCTGGCCCGGGAATATACTGGTCTGTTATGGAGGCTAGACGAGGTTCCGCCCAGAGGAAGATCGACCTGGTTAGGGCTTGTAGCGTCCCCGATCTTATGCCCCCCTGTCGGTTTATATGTGCCTTGGTGCACATGTTGCCCGAAACAATTATGATGTCTTTGCCCTTCAGCCTGTTCTCTAAATGTTGAAGGGCCATCCACACTGTCCGAAGCTCTAGGTAGTAGATGCTTCGGAGAGATTCTTGTCGGGACCAGAGTCCCTGGATTGATGCCCCCCTCCGTGTGGGCTCCCCACCCCAGGAGACTGGCATCGGTGAATATTGGAGCCTGCTCTCTACTCGAATCGGAGAGGCCACTAGTAATACCTGCGGGTCTGACTCCCAGTCCAAGTCCTCCCTGGATTTCTGGCTCAAACTGGACTGATGAGGGGCTAACAGGTTTTGTAATGATTTGTAACGATACCTGGCCCAGGGCACAATTCCATAACGGTACCCCAGCATGCCCACCAAGCTGGAGACCTGCGAAATCTGAGGGTTCCTGGTTGCAAGAACCCTTGTTAGAAGCTCCTTGATTCTTTTTTCTTCTCTCCGGGGAGAGAGAGACCGTGAAGTTGGATGTATTGATCATTGCCCCCAGGTGCAAAATGGTCTGAGCCGATTCCAGGGAGCTCTTTGGCCGGTTGATCACGAATCCGAGATCTGTCAGCAATGTCATGGCTAACTCCAGGTGACTGGTAGTCAGGCTGTGCGAGGGTCCCCTTATCAGGATATCGTCTAAGTAGGGGAAGGCCGCTACTCCCTGGAGACGAAGATGCGCTATGGCGGTCACCAAGACTTTTGAAAATACCCTGGGGGCTGAGGCCAGGCCGAATGGTAGAGCCTTGAATTGGAAGTGACGTCCGTTGTCGTGAAAAACGGAGGAGTTTTCTGTGCTCGGGGTGGATGGGAATGTGGAGATACGCTTCTTGTAGGTCTAGTGAGACCAAGAAGTCTCCCCGCTGTATTATTCCCAGAATGGACTGTAATGTCTCCATGTTGAACCTGGGTCGTACCAGGAGCCAGTTCAGCCATTTCAAGTCTAAGATGGCCCTCGTGTCTCCCGACTTCTTTGGAACCGTAAAGAAGTGGGAGTACACGCCTAAGCCCCATTGGGGAGCTGGGACTGTCTCTATGGCTGCTATTGCCACAAAGTGTTGAATAGCGGATAGAGTCCTTAGATGTTTTACGGCACATCCTACCCTTGGACCTCGGATGAATCAGTCCCTGGGTCTTCGGAAAGTTCCAGCATATACCCTTGTCTGACTATCCTTAATACCCACTTGTCTGTGGTAATTAGGGGCCAGTGTGAGGTGAAGTGAGCTAGCCTTCCCCCTATTGGATAGTCATTGTTTGTTATTCTGATTGGAGGCTGTGGCCCTGGATTGGTTCTTAGGCTTGTATCGTCGCCTAGGGTGCCAGATGGGAGGTTGCTCTCGGGGGAAATTGCCCGAGAGCTGCTGGTTTGGGCGGGCACGAAAAGGCCGAAAGGCTGTTTTTGGCGGAAATTTGGTGTATAAGATCTAGACTTCTGACGAGAGGGAAGCGTCTTCCTCTTGCCTTTAGTCTCCGTGAGAAATGGTTCCAATTCTTCCCCAAACAGCTTAACCCCTTTAAAGGGAAGGGCGGTCAGTCGGCTGTGGGAAGAATTATCTACTTCCCAATTACGTAGCCATGTAGCCCTTCTAGCTGCGACTGAAGAGGCCATGGCTCTGGCCGCGCACTGTATCGCATCTCGTGAGGCATCTGCTGCGAATGCGATCATAGAGAAGATCTTCCTAAGATCAGGCTGAAAACGGCTTGGGCACTTGTATCTGTTCTATGAAGTGTTGGCACCAAGGGGCCCCCGCTCTGGAGGATAGTGATGCTCTCATAGCTCCTGCCGAAGCCTCAATTGATTTTCGAGCGGCAGCCTCCACCCTTTTGTCATGAGGGTTTCTGGGAAACCCCTCTGAATCTAGGGGAAACATTGCGGGGAAACCCAATGACGCTATAGGAGCGTCCACTACGGGGTTCGACAATACCTGAGAGTTCTCCCCGATAATCTTATAGAATTTAGCTGCTGGCATTCTGGATTCCTTCGGTACAGCAGATGCCGCCCACTCCTTCTGGCTAATGGTCCAGAAGGACGGGGGTATTGGGGACCCAGACAAGAATTATGAGGTTGTGGGAAGGCCAAGTCCACATCGAAGCCCATTGCCTAGGTGGAGTAGTAGGGCTGACTTCGGGTTCAGGAACCTTCAGATTGAGGGTGGCTATGATATCCCTCAATAATCTAGGGAAGGCCTCCGGGGGAAATAAGAGCCCAGCCTGGTTGGCCGCAATAGGCTCCTGGATTTCCTCCTCTGAAAACTCCAGTTCTTGCTGGGAACTAGGAGTGAGCCATGGCCGATGACCCGCTTGATGCTACAGTTGAGTGCACCATTGCCTGCAGTGCTGTGGTAATTTGCTCCCAGACTTTCGGTGGAAAGAATGGTTGCTCTGGAGCATTGGAAGGACCCGGATTATCCATTGAATCTGCATAACAGGAAAATGGACAAGGCATAAATTGACAATTTAAATCCATTAGTCAAATGGGTGAATCTAAATCCTGGATCCAGATTCCCCTTACACCCCTCTGAATTGTAGGCCTGAGCCCTGAATTCATTCCCACTGAGGTACTCACGGACCGCAGGATTAAAGTTGTTCCGATTAACAGGGCCAGCAGAGCCAGCCGAGAAGGATCAGTACTGAGGGTGTTCCCAGGGTTGATGCTTCCCTTGTCCTCCACACGGGCCTTTAACGTTGTCTCCGAGCAGGCCTGGGCTTGCTCGGGCAGTGGGTGGCAGGCGAGGCCTTGCCCCCTCTCTCCTGCGCGCGCGAGTCGGCGACCTTTCCCGCCGGCGGGAAATCATGTCGGGAGTTGGCTGGGAGCCAGCAAGCCAGCTGCCTCCTTATCTTGTTGGCCGATCCGATCTGCGGCCTCCCAGGCAGCTTGCAAGGCTGCCGAGGCTTCCAGCACGCTCCGTTAGCGTGCGTGGGCGTCGGGAACGGCTCGGTTGAAAGCGACAGACCCTTGAGGCTCGGAGAGATGCTGCGGTGCGGCGCTGGCCCGTTTGCGCGCCAATACCCCTCTAG
>JANHFQ010005286.1:65901-79086 GCA_032468035.1 Aparallactus werneri | reverse complement strand
AACAGAGATGAGCACCGCCCCCTAGAGTCGGAAACGACTAGCACGTATGTGCAAGGGAAACCTTTACCTTTACCTAAGAAGGAAGACTTCTCTCAGTGGAAAGAAGAGCTCCATCTAGTTGACTCATCATGATGTCCTTTTTGCCAGGCTAGGAGTAGGAAATACAGCACCTGAGTAAGCAACACCCTTCTGTTGGGTGAAGGAAATAAGAAAGTATTCTTCCAGGAAAGAAGAGAAAAGAGGGGAAAATAAATGCAAGCCTCTCTCTGCTAGCAAAATGGGGAGCGAAGAAAAGGGGCATCAGGATTAGGACAGCTGTCAGTGGATTTCTGTAGTGGCATTAAAGGACTAGTTACAAAGTTAGTACTTTTAGCTAATAGCTAAACTAAAGTGCTTTTGTACTTTGTATTTTAATTAGTATATCAGGTATTTTATTGTTCTTACTTATTTTGTTATTTTGATTTTGGGTACTTACATTTTTTTATTGTACTGGATATGTTTTAATGGTTATTTAAATATGTTGTGGAAGTTGTCTCAGATTTGGCTGCACCAAAACATAATAAATTAGATTTCGTAGATGAGATTATGTCATCCTAGATACGTTCTTGAAAAAATATTGCATTTCAATATACAGCAATAAAATCAAATGTTGGTGTTCGGGTTAATGCCAAATACTGCCAGCTAAAGGTAAAATGTCTGCTTTACAGCTCTTTCACAAGTAGCGCTGTTTCCCAGTACATTTTAAAAAAGATATTTAAGTTTAATGGCATACTGTGATACACTTCATTTTCTTCATTTTTAACTCACTAGAGGCTTTTGTATCCATTTGTATGAAAAGGTTTCTGTCTTGTGGCCTTGGGGTAATGAACTTGCCTTCATGCGGCACTTGTGATGATTGAGTTTGAGACCCCTGATCTAGATGCTCACCAGGATGAAGGTTTTTACAAGTTATGATCAATATACCCAAGGGTTAAGAAAGGGAGACATGGGCATTTATATATCTATGCATTCAAACAAGGTTCTATTTCAGTACATTAAACCAGAGAGAATCAGACACGGATCTGTGTGGAAAGCTGCAATCTTATATATTTACTTCAAGTAATTCCCAATACTTCTGAGTAGGACATGTTTGCACTGTTAAAGATAAACTAAAAGTCAGCAGCGGACTATTAAAAATTTCCTTAATTATAAAAATCTATGTAATCTTCAGCTTTTAAATGAAAGCAATAGAAATGGTGCTCTTGACATTAATCTTACAGTGTGTCTGTTTGCTGATGTTAAAGTGAATTTGACATAATGGTAAGTAGTTCAAACAATCTATATCACTGGAAGCTTTCTCTCACTTTCTATTGATTTTCTTACCCATCTGCAGTATGTTCAAAAGCACTTCCTATTCTGTTTACCATTGTATACAGCTGGAATACATGGTTTCACACTGTCTAATGGAATTAAGTATACCTAGAAAGGCATTTTCTTGGAAAATGCAATGTACTTATTTGTAGTTCTGTAGAAAGTTAGAGGCACAAGTTAAGAGGCACTTGCTAATTTTACTAGCAGCATAAGAAGTTTTGAACTGATAGCTTTGCCTTGAAGTCAGATACAGCTATCAGGGTGCGTCAGACTTTAGATAATAATTGACATATTTTAATCATATTACACATTTGCATAAATTGTGCAAGGTTACTAACAGCAATAAGTACAAAGGTATCTGTAAAATGAACAAGTAAAGCTATCAGCCCAGGTGATCAATGTTAAGAACAAGCACTAGTAAATATTTATTTAGAAAAATTAAGTAAAATGACTAGTTGGATGAAGAATATTAGTTATAATATCTAAAATGATAGATAAATTAAACTTTAATCTTTGAACTGTGAAGAATAGTGAACAGGTTTTCATGTTCTTAAAAAAATAAAACTGGAGAAAGGAAAGAGAACACTTGTTATAAGGTTGTTATAATGTGGAAGCTGAATAGATAAAATTTACTATTAAAGTACAATTTACTATTTCAGCAACTAAGTTCCACTACCTTTTACAGAAA
This sequence comes from Aparallactus werneri, assembly GCA_032468035.1. Classification (NCBI taxonomy): domain Eukaryota; kingdom Metazoa; phylum Chordata; class Lepidosauria; order Squamata; family Lamprophiidae; genus Aparallactus; species Aparallactus werneri. The sequence continues at coordinate 77,048 of JANHFQ010005286.1, read as the reverse complement.
AAAACAGCCAAAAGCTTGTTTTGTTACATTCCCACAATTCAAGATGTTATATTTTGCCGCACAGAAAACTATTGTTGTTAGTAAACTTTAGATATCATTTAAGAAAAGGGTATCTATTGCCTATCTAGGCAGTGTCTTAAAGTATCTTTATTGGAGGAATTGTGAAAAATTAAATGGCAGCCAGATCAATGCTTAGAGCATTGATAGTAGAGCCGCGGTGGCGCAGTACTATAGCTGTGGTGGTGCAGTGGTTAGAATGGAGTACTGCAGGCTACTTCTGCTGACTGCCGGCTGACTGTAATTTGGCATTTTGTATCTCACCAGGCTCAAGGATGATTCAGCCTTCCATCCTTCCGAGGTGGATAAAATGAGGACTCAGATTGTTGGGGCAATATGCTGACTCTGTAAAAGAGAGGGCTGTAAAAAGCACTGTGAACCGGTGTCTAAGTGCTATTACTATTGCTATTATTTGGATTACAGCTGATGTTACTGACATAACTGGTCCCTTCTGCCAGTGTTCCCTCACAATGTTCTTTCTATTCTGCCCAACCAAAGGGACATTCCATAGGAATTCCAGTATGCTATTGAGCTGCATGCTGCCCTCTACCATACTTTTTGCATCCTTGCTCTATGAGCAGGATAGACTTTTTATGGAAAATGGCAATACAGATTATGATCCTCAATATAAAATCCCCAAATTTGTAGCCAGCATGGCATCTCATACTAGTTTATCGTCTTAGTGCATTTCAGTGACATACATCAGTAGTTCATGGCAAGGAAATCAGACAGCCCATTTACTACTGGTACTCAAAGGAAATGAAAGGGGGCTATTTGGAAGAGTGGGCCTAACAATAGTGTCATTTTGTGGATTAACCCAACCCATAGATAGTTGGAACCACTGATATTTTTATTTGTCCTACCTGTGGTTTAAATTCCACACCGAAGCAAAATCTTTAATCCTAGCATATCAGACCATGGTTTATCTATACATTTGTTTATTTGAATGAGCCACACACAGAGGAAATTCCTGCTGGATTGTACCCAGCATTCTCACTGTTTCCATAATTGGCACAGCAGTATCTGTGATGAACCAAACAGTACATTTTGCTTAATATGATTTGTCATGCTGCTTGAGAATTATATCCTGATTATATCCATTATCTATATTACAGTGTGTCTCTTACTAAAGAGTAAATTCCAGCAGTCGGATTATAGTAATCTATCATGCCTAGATCAGCAACGGAACAAATCCCTAACATTGCAAACAGAGGATTTTTGAATGGGAAAGTAACATCAAAATATTTTAATGGAGCAGAAATTAAAAGGCAACTTCGTAGGTTAATGCAAGAAAGATTTAGAGCCTTTAACCACTGCTGAGCTTGAAGTGCTAACCACCTATCCATGAGTTGGAGAGAAAGAATTCTGGCACAAAGTTTACTGACCTGGTTGTTGATCTCTATCTTATATCTATTTATCTGTTTCAAGTTAATAAAGTTTCCTGATTTCCCTCCACAGTAATAAGTGACAACCCCCAATAGTTTTATACCTCTTGAGGCTGTCCTTAGATGGTACTACTAGGATTAAAAAAAAAGGCTATAGTAACAATGATACAAGTAAGGATGACTTAACTGTTTCACTCATTGCTGGACTAAAAATGAAATGGAATGAAGATAGGGCTATAGAACCCCAACAGAAAAAAAAAAGCTGTCACTGTGACATGTTTGTTCTTCCCCTTTATATTAATCTGCTGGAACTAGGGATATATGAAGAATTTGCCCTTTTTTCATTCTCATATGTCCTGACAACTCCACAGATGCAGGTATAATTTAGACTGCATATATCCTTAATATTTTATACTCTTCCATATTCTGTCATGCAATTGTGAATTTAAAAAAAGAACATTCTTATAAAATTTGGTCTTTAGCTGCCTACCCGGTCTTGCCCGGGTATTTATTTATGGGAATGCCATCTTCGTTCCTCCCTCCCTCCCTCCTTCTTTCCTCTCTTATTTCTCTTCCCCTCCATCTTCCTTCCTTCCTTCTTTCCTCCCTCCCTGCTTATCTCTCCCCTGTGTCTTCCCCCTCCCTTCCTCATTATTTCCTTCCTTCCTATCCACAGGGTTGAGACACCACTGAGGAAAGGTGGCGATGTCTCCGCAGACCTCCCTCTCTCATGCTCCTCCTTTCACTCTGGGGAAGGGGAGGCACCCCTTCTGCAAAGAGGTGAGTCCCTCCCTTACCCCAGCCTTGGCTTGCCTCCCTCCCCCTCCTCCCTGCTCACTGATGCACAGCCCCGGCGAGGGAGCCCACGATGGCCGCCTCTACCATCGCACGCACCCTCCCTCTCTGAACGTGGGGATTGGAAGGGCGGCAGAGAAAGAGGCAGAGAGGGCGGGCAATTCAAACCAAAGAGAAATGCACTGTTCAGGGGTGGGAAAGAGATGTGGGTGGGTGCTGCATTCGCATTTCTGTTTTTCTCCCTTCGTGGCCAGGCACATTTGACAGCAGGGTCTGTGGGTGGCGGGAGAAGCGATGAAGGGGGAACAGGTGTTTGGTGGTCATCGCTTCTGCCACCGGGCAGGAACCGGGCTTTGGAAGGTGTCTGGGCAGCGGGTTGAAAAGTGGCTGGATGCACCTTCCAAAGCATGGTCTCTGGGCAGCGGCAGAAGCGGTGGACCAGCAAATAGTTGTTCCCCCTTGGCCGCTTCTCCCACCACCCACCTACCATGGTTCGAAAGGGGCAGCCAGCCACCTTTCAATCTGCAGTGCAGGCACCTTCCAAAGCATGGTCCCTGGGTGGCGGCAGAAGCGGCGAAGGAGGACCATGTGTTTGGTGCTCCATCGCTTCTGCCGCCACCCAGGGAGCATGGCCCCACAGCTCAGGTGCTTTGGGGAAGCTTTAATTCAGGGCGTGGAGGGCCTCAAAGAGCCCGCAAAGGCTCCTCCAAGGGGAAGGGCAGAGGGAAGCAGCTAAAGCCGTCCGAGGTGTACAGGTCTCCTATGCTGGGGTGCTGCTGGGGCAGGATGGATGCGGGGCTTCTATGCACCCTCCCTGCTGCTCCATTCCTGCTTACCTGGGTGTGCCATGGCAGCCAGCAGTGGGCCAGTATAGAGGGTGAGGGTCCAGGCTGAGTAGCTGTTCCCTGGTCCCACGGGAGGGTAAAGTGCCTCCACTGCCATGGGCGGACTGGGGCAGAGGCAGTTTGAGGAGGGCGAGGGAGGCTTCCCTCAGCCAGGCAAGGCAGGCAGGCAGGCAGGGCTCTGTCCCAGCTCATCCTGGTGCAGTGGAAGCCCTGTGCTGTCTCATGAGGCAAGCAAGGCAGTGTTGTAAGCATCCCACCCTCCTCCTCTCTCCATGGCAGTTGGGGTGAAGGTGGTGGCGCTGCATCGTTCTGGTTGCCGGGGCCTCAGTTTCAAACTGTGGCACATGCGCAGTGCCCCTCTGGTTGTATTTTAATGGGAGGTGTCTCTTTTGCTCCCTTTTTGGGGGGCAAAGAGGCACCCCATGGACTGGAGACCCTGACAGTGCTGATTTTGCAAAGGTAAGGAACCTATGTTTCAATTTTGGGGGAGATTGGTGCACGGGTGTGGTTTTCTATACACAACATACTTTTTTGGGGCTTCTCTTTTATAGATATAGAAGATGTCAGAGGTGCGATTCAAATAATTTAACAACCGGTTTGCCCAGGGTCAAGTTGGCTGTCATGGGAGATGTTGGCCCCTCCCCGTCCTCCAGCTCCGCCACACATGCGGGATGAGTCTCCTGCGATGGCCAACCTGACCCGGGGCAAATCAGTTGTTAAATTACAACCCCCAGCTATCAAAATGGATCCTGGGGGCTGCGCTACTATGGAGAATCAGGCCACAGTGGCCGGCACGAGGGAAGTTGAAGGAGCAGGGAGAAGAAGAGGAAAAGCCTTCTCCTTCCCTCACACCAGCAGCTCAGTTGCCCGTTTCTCCATTGCAGCACAGCGCAGTGCCGAGGATCCACTTCGATAGCCGGGGGGAGGAGGAGAATTTAACAACTAGTTTGCCCAAACCAGTGTGAACCCACTGAATCCCACCACTAGTTAATGTATTATAACAACCCAATCAATTGTGGCTCATCCAGCAAGCCATGATGGCATATAATCCTGCTAGTTTCAAGTTTCAGGTTTCAAGTTTATTTGTATTTATACCCTGCCTCTCTTCGAAGACTCGGGGCGGGTTACAGGGTAGCATAAAATCAACACTATTTACATTTTAAAATCAAAATTAAACAAAACCCTGTTTTAAGATTAAAATTTAAAAATTTTAAATTCCAATTTAAAAACCCTGAGCCAAACCGGCCACCTCAAATAGATGTGTTTTCAGGTCAAACTGTGCTACAATAAATTGTTAGTAAATCTTTAAAGTTATAATCTTATACTTGCTTAAATGGAAGGAAGTTCCACTGAACTCAGTGGGTAGTTCTTTGGACAAGACATGTATAGAAATGTATTTGAAATGCCCTTTCACAACTACGGAAAAGGAACTACAGTGGTACGGTACTTTCAAATTTAAGAGTTCTTTTCAGGGTTCAATATTTCTGAGTAAATATGACCTAAAATGTGATCTGTGCAAACAAGTCCTAAAACTAGATAAAAAGAACCCTTCAGAAACATTTAGCTGCAGTTACTGCTACCCAATGAAGGCATACCAGTTACTGAAAACAAACGTTCGCATACTTTAATCTGTAGCCTTGGATCATTTTCCTTAATAAATCAATGTAGAAGTATACTTTTTCACTCGTTTGTTTAATTGTGTCCTTTTGTTTAGTTTTAGGACCTGTGGGAGGACAAATCACATTTTAAGTCATATTTATGCAGAAATATTGAAAACTCAAAAGAGTTCACAAACTTTTAAGTGCTACTGTGTATGGCATCTTATTTATTTTATTTATGTTTTTATGTTTTTATTTTAATTCAACTTGTATGCCGCCCATTCCTGGAGGACTCCGGGCGGATCACAACAAGATCATTAAAACACAATAAATAAAATACAGGATAAAAATACATATTACAGCTCTCCTCTTCCTACCTATCTCAAACAAGATGTCCTCTACCAAGGTCTAAGAGCTGAGTTTCTGTTCCCAGTAGGAGTCATTAGACACATCACCCTAGCAGTTGATCCTAACCTAACGTTAATAAGCAGCTTGTCACCACCCAGCAAAATTCTCCTTTCCAAGGCAATCTTAAAGTCTTGAGCCTTCTGTCAACAGTTTTGTTTCCTGATTGATCATAATCTTCTGCAGCTACTTCAGCCTCAGTGAATTGTATGTTTTGAGAACCATCAATAGTTCCTTCCTACTTAATTTAATAGGTTCCTGAAAGCGAGGGGACCTGTTAAAGGTTAAAAACAGGTTTTACATGTGAGGCTGCTCCTTTAACTAGTGAAGGCCAACATCCAATCTCCATATCCTGTGGAGGAATAAATGAATGCTGTTTCAAGAAATAATGGTTGTCTTCAAAGCACCCTTGAACTTTTTATGTATTTTACTTGTCTTTCGGTAGGATCTGCAACATTTGTTACTTTGCCTTCCTTATAGCCTGTCATTTTTCAAAAGAACCCCACTATCCCACAGATGGAAAACAATTTATTGTAGCACAGTTTGAAAAAAAGCAGGCAATTTTCTCAGGAAGATGGAAGAAGAGTAATTTTGGAAAACTGCCTGATAGCTAAAAGAATTGGGTCAGTTCAAAGTGTGGTGCGCTAAGCCACTTTACCCCCTTCCTTTAAATAAATAAAGTTATATCAGCAAAAAAATCATGTTTTTATATTAAATGTGATTAGAAGCCCCAGATTCAAACCTCATTCAATGTGTAGCAGACAGCCTCCTATAGCAATGAAGTAAAAGTAAAATGTTTCTGAATCATCAATTCCTTTCATTTTCCCCCCAGAGTGAATTATAAAAGGAAATGCTGTTGAAAGTTATGAAAAGTCTTCCAATTTTCATAGTCCGCGTGGTGTAGTGGCCAAGGTGGGGAAGCAAAGTGCAAGGCCACATTCAGTCATGGAAGCTCATGAGAGACTTTGGACAGGCGCCTTCCATTTGTCCAATTTACCTCACAGGGTTGTGCAGGGGGGGGAGGTGAGAACAGGAGCACTATGCTGAATGAAAAGCTGTTTATAAATCTAAAAACAAACAAATATAATAAGAAAGAGAGAAAGAAAGAATTTGCACCAAATTACATCAGAAATGTGTGGCACCATCAACATACAAGCCTCATAAACAATTGTATTTATCAGTCATTTATATGCTACAGAGCTATTTCTGTCTGCACCTAATCAGAGATTACAAAAATGGAGCTGCATAAATCTACCCAGTAGTGGGAAAAGATAAAAAATATATTCATCCTATAGAAATCCAGTTGGGTTAAGGCACCAGAGTAGATCCCAGGAGACAGTGAGTTCTAGTTCTGCCTTAGTCACAAACGCAGCTGGGTAATCTTGGGCCAGTCTTTTCCTCTAATCCAAGGCTGTCAAACTCCCAGCCTGCGGGCCACACACTGGCCATGCCCATGGTTTAGCAAAGGGGAGGAAAGTCCTATTTTGTCACGTGATGCCACAGTGACAACGTGAATTTGACACCCCTGCTCTAACTGCTAGGAAGCAGGCAATTGGCAAATCACATCTGAAATCTTGCCAAGAAAACTGTAGGAATTTGTCTAGGTAGTTGCCAGGAGTCACAAGTGCACACATATCCTATAGAGTAAGACAGTCTTGAGCAAAAGTTCAATTTCCCAACCTTCCAGGTGGCTGGAGAAGACCGTATGAAAACACAAAGTCATCAGTAGATAAAGTGGAAATTTCAGCTCTTTTTTTAAAAAAATAAATTTTATTAATTTTCTTTAAAAAAAAAAAGAAAGAAAAAAGAAATGAAGACAAAGTAAAAGAAAAAGGATACATACTACCATATGTGGTGGAAATGTCCCAAGGCGAGAAAATACTGGATAGAAATTCGGCAATGGATAAAAGCGATAACAAACTAATGTTTTGAATTAAAACCTGAAATATTTTTATTAGGGATATTGCCCCAGAAATTAAACAAAGAGATAACATATATAACACTGCATATACTGACAGCAGCCAGAATTACCTACTGTATGCCCAATGTTGGAAAATGGAGGAAACTCCGAGGGAATCCCAGAGAATTAGCAAAGTGTTAGAATGTGCTGAAATGGACAGACTATCACAGAAAATTAAAGGAAAAGAGGACGTGAAGTACTATAAAGTATGGGAGTTTTTGTATAAATGGCTGAAGGATAAATATAGGGATCAATAATTAATTAATTAATTAATTAATTAATAATTAATTAATTAATTAATTAATTAATAATATCGAGAGATAAAGAAGACCTAAGAATTTTATGAACACAGTATTAAAGTGATCAAAGACATTTTAAGAGAGAGAAAAAGCAATCTTATTTTGTTCAAAATCATCTTTTTTTCAGAGCCTGGAACAAGAAGCTATGCTCTCAGTGTGTTTGGTGTAGTACCTCTTCTCATATTTATACAACTTATTCAGGTAACAGTTCAGGAAATTCAAAGCAACTACCGGTAAGTGGAATAGAAAAATTTCCGTATCTTTTTTCTCTTGTAATTGAACCAAGGACGTTCTGAACCTCAGCTTCCCCAAACATCTTTTTTATGGCTTACTTCTTTGACAGGCTTTTCTTCAAAGACTTTTGACAACTATATTTCAAGATCATGGGGCCAAACTTCAAAAGTAAAGCTAAAAAAAAAATCAAAATAGTGATAGCGGCACACCATTCTTCCCAGCATAACTTCATGTGAACAACATAGAAGGTTTTTGAAACAATATATGGTGCAATTTTTTCAGTTTAGTTAGAAGTTAAGCTGAACGCATAAAGAAATGATCAAATGAAAACCTTTTCAAATATGTACCATAGTTAACTTTCAAAGACAAAATAGCATAACTCATTTGCATGTACTACTTTCAGTGCAGTAAGAACTAAGCAAGCAATTTAAACTGCCTCAGTGACAAAGCTATGAATTCAGTGCTCTGGAGAGTTTAAAGCCCAAGGTTATAACGTCAGATTGTTTAGTATAGGATCTTTATCTTATATGTGATGTTCAAATGTAGTAGAAAAAGACCTGATCAGGTAATATCCTAGGTTTGTAACTAGTTGTTCCAATGATCATTTCATTAAAGTTGATGACCTACTTACATTTAGTGCTGGAGGAGTTCATTTAAACTTTGTTCTTTGAGCACATACTAGAATATTATATTTTTCAGTTAGGGATTTGCTAGATAGGAGAGGTACTCTGTAATATACAGCCATCTTCAGCTTGGAGAAGCTTTGAAATCAGTTTCAATAACTTGAGAAGGAAGTAAATTGGGGAGTGGATAGCTAATACATTATTCATAATATCCAGTTTTATATTTCTGACACCTCTAATAATTATGAAAAATTGATGAACTATTGAAAAGGACACCTAAAATGTTTTATTCCTTATTTCCATAGAATAAACCTATCTACCCATCACAGGGGATTAAGGCTACCACCCACCTTCTCTTTATGCCACTTAATCTTTTGGTCACCTCCTGCCCTCATTTACATATATTTCTTAATCTACATAGATGTCAATAATACCCACTCCAAGTTTTCTGGAATAAGAACAGAGATGACCTGAACCTTCTTAATGACCACCTTGACATTTATGAATGGTAGGGAGAAAGGTGGAAGGGAAGAGAACAATTTATTTACTTCTTTTTCTGAATAATGTAATATATAATGAATATACCCCCCAATAAATCTAAAATCACAATATTAAAGCAATATTAATATTAAAACAACAATAGATACAAGCAGTAAAAAAACAGCAAATAAGTCTAAATAAATAAATAAATTTGATAAAATAGTAAATAATTTCATATTCTCAATCTCAAAACTGGTGCACCTAACCCGATGAACAACATTACAAACCACAGAAAATACTTGTGCCTCTAAGAAAGATTGATTTATCCGCCCAGTTACAAACTTATTATTTTAGGGGGAGTAAAACTCCTTCCAGAAGAATTGACAGCAGGAATCTCCTTCCTACATACTACTCCTTGCTTTTTCATCCATCATCACAGTGATGCTGCTGGTGCCAATGTCCAGTAGCTTCATATGGGAATACGACAGAAAATACGTTTAACCTGTAAAGTTTCTAGTTTCATTCTCTAACTGAAAAGTTAAAGGAAGAGATGATGAAAGGAAAACTCCCTAAGGTCCTGAAGAGCTGTTGGCTGTCACAACAGCTTAGAAAGACATGAAAGAAATAATACTGTGAAAGCAGCAGAAGTACAAACCTGGGCAAGCCAGCTTATTCACTGATGTACACATTTAAGTTCAAGAGCTGAGGCCAAGTACTTTGGGACTTCAATTTAATTTCTTTACCAGCTTCCTAAAGGCAAGCAACCCAGAGTTTAGGTGTGTAATTTACAAATCACTTTGCTTTCAATGCAATTGTTTTGCACAAATGTTAGTCTTGTGGTTTAGCTCAATGGTAATCTTTTCAGAAAGAGCTGGACGGACAAACATGTTGCAATGGTACTGCCTCTGAACAAAATGGCAAGAACTTGCAAAATGCAATGCAGTTATAATATTTCTGGTTCTTAGCTGAAACATAGTGTTAACTAGATATACATTTACATCTATTCCCTGCCTGTCATAAATTCGGTAATTATGAATCAAGACATGAACTCTTAGCTGAACTGACTGCACAAGAAAAAGAACAACAATTGACTGAGATAATTTTGCTTCTGTGGAATGCGTAGATTATTTATTCATTGCTCTACTATATAAAATAAAGCCATAATCATTATAAAGTAACTATCAAAACTGATAATTGAGGAAATTAACATTCTAAAAGATACAGATTTTAAAGAAATTCTTCATTTTAGCCATATGTAAACCTAATATATTCAATACTTTCAACCACTATATTTTGTATCTGTATTTATACTTACCGGTACCTCAGCTTTGTGATATACAGTTACAGGTGCCCCTTGTCATTTATAGGAATTTCATTCCAGTATAAACAGCAAAGAACAAAACAACTAACACCAACATTTTGACTCTATGGGATAAGGCAGTTAAGGCTGTGGAACCTATGCTTGTTTTCTTTCTCTCACAAGAATTTTCTCCCTCTACTTCCATAGACATTGTCTGCATATTATACCAGTGTTTGCTTCTTCCTCTTACTTGTATTTCACTGGGTCAACCTGATAATGAGATTCTACATGGCTTCCTCAGTTCTTCAGTGTGACTTGCTTGGGAGGTGATATTATTTATTAAAATTATAATGTCTAATAATGATAGACGGAGTCACTTCATTTGCACCACAAAGTGTATGTTGCCTTCTCCACTCTGCATAGTTCTTTCATCATCTAAGATTGATGAATCATCCTCCACCTCTCAAGTACCATCACCACTTCTCCAGGATTTCTCAAAGATAGGGCATAAATATTTGGCCAAGCCACAAGTGCCCTAGAATACCAGTTATCTGGTCATGTAGATTTAAATTCATTCAAACTGAAAAGGTATTTCTTGATCAAGTTTCTATCAGTCTCAAGTTTCAGCCCTGATTTTTTCCTCTTGATTTTCACTGTTTTCTGCTGGGATTCATGCTATTCCAAACCATACTAGCGCAACCTTACTTTTTGTGTGCATTTTGCATTTTTCTATCATCGCTGAGCAACTGATGTACCAAGCAGTTTATCTGGTTTACTTTCCTTTTATTTTGAATCTATTTAAAGAAGCATGGCTTTGCTTCTCTAATCTGTTCTGTACTATGGAGTTTACAGAATAGCTGATCCTCATGTGATCCTTGTGTGCTGTTCATCATCTTCTAAAGGAGAAAGTTGTCTGCAAGACAATTCATGAATTTCCTGGATGGACCATGAATATGGTAATTAAAATCTATCATCACCTCTTTGCCTCTTTGAAAGATTTGAAGATTGCTTTTTTGAAGGCACCTGTTAGGATCCACTCCGCATTATATCCAAGAATGGCAATAACTTCGAATTTCTTCAAAAGGAATCATTTATTGAATACATATGGATAGCAGATAATCAAAGCAGGAACTGAAGAAGATATTTCAAGCAATAGAAAGTATAGG
>JANHFQ010005283.1:63689-74623 GCA_032468035.1 Aparallactus werneri | reverse complement strand
GGTTGATGTATGGATGAAAGACCCCTATGTGTACTGTGTTGCATATAAGATGGGACAAAATACAACACTAAACAATAAAAACATTAAGTTGGCTGTTAACATTACATTGAAATTAGGAGCAAAGATAGTCAATATAATTTGAATCATTCTTCTCATATATGTTTTAGGTAAATTTGAATAGCATTTACATTGTCCTGCAGACGTTTTTTGTGTCTGAATTTTTAAAATAAAATTTAATTAATTTAATAGGATGTTTGAATTTTTAAAAAATGAATTTGGCTAGTAATACAAAATAATTGTAGATGTACAAATTCCCATATCTGTCCATTTAAAAGTTGTATCAAATATTTTAGAACTTATGGAAGGTATAACTAATGCAGCAGCAGCAGCAGCAAAGTAATTTAGCATTCCCTACACCTAGCTACATTCCCTTTTTCATTTTCTGCTAAAGAGGTTCATACTGGATTAGATCTAAACCTAAGCATGATAAAGCTTTTCATCTTCTCAACAGACTATTTTAAAGATGTTTCATCAGATTCTGCTAACTGGCATTTCCTTTAGTGTCACTCATACCTTCTTCCTTTTGACATAAGTCTTCCACAACCTTGAAAACAGAAAGATTAATGCTTATCACTTGGAAAATTGGAGGAAAATGCACCAAGCTATTTTAATATGTTGCATAACTGTTTGTGTGCTTTGGCATTTATGATGGAAAACTTCCACATGCAAAGTACAGCCAGCTAAGATATGTTTTCTTATGCAGTCAACTGCTAGCTCCACTGCTCAGGATTTAAAGGTGTTGTGCTAAGAAAATTCTCTACTACCAGTCATGGCTTCTACATTTAGGTCAAATGTCTTTTTGGAATAGAGATCCAAGCCCTTGGGTCAGATGTTATGTGGTGAAGACAAGCTCTCTTTTTACATGTTTTCTGCCCGTTCTACTAGGGAGGTCTAACAGATTAGACATCTCCTTGTGTCTTTTGTTCTTAGCCCAACTGTAGTTATTCATTGATTGACTCAACTTTGTATATTATTCTGGCTGTAAACCTGAACAGACATGCCAACTTGGACATATTCATTCATTCTGGCTAGCAGTATTCAATGGACTTGGAAAGTGTCCCAGAATTACATTCTTTCTTAGAAGCACAAGCGATTCTTACTGTAGGCTTGAGAGGTTCCATAAAATGGAGGAGCTGAGATTCTGACCCTTTTAATAAACTTAGAGAAAAGTCCTGTAGTGACAGTTTTATCTTTGATAAAACACTTCACCAAAACTTCTCCTTTTAATAGCTATTTGTTTCAGAGATGTTCCCAGTTTTTGGCACATATTTCTTGCTTGGCTTTGGCAATCTAAAGATGGGAAATCCTTCCCTCCCAACTTTTAGAGATGTCTGTGGTTTTTTATTCATAAACTAAAAAAGCAGAAACAAGCAGGACAAGGCTAAGCAAATTTTCCACTGAAATGTTTTATAAAGTCATTGCTCATGTGCTATCTAGGATCGTTATCTCATTTGTTGGGGCTCAATAATTATATAGTTTGTCTAATCTACTCAATACTACCTTTCTTACTCTTTACATCTACTGATCATACTTAACCCCAAACTAGCAGATGACTTCATCCAGCAGTTTCATGTAGATGCTAAGAGAAAGAAGAACTGGAAAAATCCCTTGAGTGAGAAGCCATGGGCGTTACCTTTCCTTATCTGTCAACACTAAGAGGAACTGACCGCCGAGGAAGGAAATGAGTCAGAGAATCACAGTGTTTCTTACCCACAGCTGGTCCAGAAGTATAACATGGTTGTCAGTAACAAAAGCTAATGAGCGATCAAGAGCATGAGGATGGATGCACCACCTGCATCCTGGCTCTGCCACAGGTTACCATCCAGCATAATCAATGCTGTCTCTCTACTATTACCCTGGCCTGAAATTAAACCCCACCAAGATAATCCATTTTGTCCAAGATTCTCATCAACTAGTGTCCAACCACATTTTCAACAACTTTCTCCACAAAGGAGAGGTTGGAGATAAGATGATAACTGTCCAGGATATAGGAGTCCAGTGATGGCCTCATCAAAAGGGGACCTGCAGGAGAATTTTCCTTCCTTTTATATCACTTTCAACTCTTGTTATTGGGGCATTTGTGTTACCCACAAAAAGTAAAAAAAAATGTGCCCAAATAATGAACTAAATCTTTTAAATGGAACTTACAAAATCATTCAGCATTTTGGCATAATTTAGAAATAATAAAGTATATTATCATTTTTTCTTAACTGCTTATTGCACTTTTTAAAAAGTCTTTAATTTTAATGTCTTGACCTTTCCTTTATAGTATTTCTTTACATGATTATTTCACTCATGGGAATTTTATTGTACATACAAATAGCTGAAATATTTAGTTAGCTATACTGCCACGTGAAAATAACAGTGAATAATTATTTGATTTTTTTTACCATCAGGTAGAATTTGAAGATGGCTCCCAGATAGCAACAAAAAGAGAAGAACTTTACACTCTTGATGAAGAGTTACCCAAAAGAGTGAGAGCCCGTTTTGTAAGTATTTGCAAAGAAAGTGTTAGAGCTACAAATCTGGACAAAATTTCACAAAGCAAACCTTTGACATACATTATAATGTTAAAAAGTGTTTATAAAGATTCAGTCCTTGTCTAAATCTCTGCCAATGTGTAGAGATCAACATTAACATCAGTTTGTAAATATATCTTCCCTATCACATTGAGGCAAGCAGGAAGAAAATAATTGAAGAAAATGTGATGGTGGAAATTATATTGCTTGTTTATATTATAAAATTATGTGCCTCAGGATTCCTGAAATCCTGTACGAGTATATAGTTTAGCTTCCTTTGACCCTGCAAGCATTTAATGTTTACTGATTAAGCATTTAATCTTACTGATATTTACTGTACACACACACACACACACACACACACACACACACACACCCGCACAAAATAGTAAAAGGAAGTTGGCACTTCTGTATCAGAAACAAACTTGCCATACAATACTTCTCATTAAAGCGCTAACCCCAATTTATCTAATTGCAGCTAAACTCTAAGCTATAAACTGTCTTTTCTTACTGACACCTGTTGTAAAACAATAGTTCTCCAGTTTTCTGGTTCTCCTCCAATACATTGGACTAGGGTATAGGGTAGGGATACTGGCTTGATTGCTTTTCTCCACAATGCATTTTACCAACAACATACTTGTTGCCAGGATGTTTCTATATCAATTTATACATTTGGCATGAGAATGTGCATAGAAGTGCATTTGCTATAAAGTAGAAAATACATGAATATGCAGGTTTTATAATCACTTTTCTATAACATGGTATGAATGCATTGATCAAATATGTAGATTTCTTACATTTGTCAAAAAAATTCTCATCCATTTCTAACGATTCAATTTCTGCTACAAAACAATATTTTGGGAAGGTTACAACAGGTAAAATATTCTTTTAGGAACAAAATATGGTGATATTTTTGTCCAAGCATATATCTGGTAGATTTTTAGGTAAATCCTTAACTTACATAGATATTTATAATAATAAAAATAGAGGATTTCCTAAACAACGAAAGAGTCAGATAAAGGATTTTCTTCATGTGTACAATGCAATCATGAGAGCAGATTCCCAGAAAGAAAGATATCAAATAGGAATTACTCTTACATTAATTGGTGATATTTCTAATCTATGTGTTTCAACATTTAAGAAACTAATATATTGCCAGTATAGGAAAGATAACTTTTGAACAGAGAAATAAATACATTAGTTGAAAGAAAGAGAGAGAGGGGGGGAGAGAAAGAAAGAGGAAGGGAGGGAGGTATGTATTGTGTGAGTGTAAAAGGAACCCAATAATCGTTCATCAGAAGACCTGTTAGCACTTCAGATTCCATATTTGTTCTAGATAAAAAAAACCTTCTGGGTATAAAGATCTGCAATATATACCTTGGCTGTGCCATATGATTACTATCTCTGTAAAATATATCTTAACATTGGGGTGAAGATAGACTGTGACCATTAAATGTGAAAGGTTTTATCCTGTAAGATGTGTACAGGATTTATATTAAATAAATTTGTTTTAAACTAAGGCAGAAAAAAAAATCCTCTATCAGGAGGGGCTTTCTAAAGGTGAATATATTCTTAATCTCTCTTTTTAGTCTACAGCTTCTGATATGAGGTTTGAAGATACGTTCTATGGTGCCGATATTATCCAAGGACAAAAGAAAAGGCAGCGGGTATTGAGCTCCAGATTTAAGAATGAGTATGTGGATGACCCCAGCTACCGCAGTTTCCTGAAAGCCTCATTCCAAAAGAAGTGCCAGAAAGGACTATAAAAAAAAGGGAAAGGTTTCAAGTTCACTTTCTCTTGGGGTATGAAGAGCATGAATTTACTCCCTGCTGGGCAAAGAAAAATGTAAAATTTTTGAAGATGTGTTCTATTATTCATTCAGGTGTCTACTTAGTGGTTAAACGCATTAAATAAATGTACATCAAGAAGTTTTCTCCAAAGTATTTGGAACCCTTTGAAATGTCTTGATTTAGGGCTTCAATGTGGACTTACTTTATTAAACATTTGGATCAATTTGCGTTGATCAACCTCAGTTTTGGAAAAGGAGCCCTATTGACAAGCAGGAGTAAAAGCAACAGTCAGTGAGTGCTTTGCCTGGATTCCCTGATACTTAAAAATTACCTATCTAGATAGGAATATCCACCCCTAAATAATTTGTACAAGTTCCACCAATTTTAGCTTTCTACAGCATTCGCTAAAACAAATGCAAATATAACGAGCATTGCGATCTGTAAGTACTGTGCTCTCATCACTTTGCACAGGGCTTTTCACACTATTTATGCCTTTACTACTTACAGTACTACTACTAGTAGTCTTTGGCTAGGTTTCAGTTAACATGGGATTTGGGAGGGGGTGTTAATAAAAGACAGGTGTTTTTAATGAAGGATATCTTTAGGAATGGAATGGGCATGTATATTTAAAGGGGGATATTTTTGGCATCTATTTTTAAACTTTTTTTCAAGATGTTCTTGGGGAAAGAGCAATTTGTACAATAAATGCCTCATTGTGTTTATAAAATTACAGTTTACATATCTTTGCTTAGCAGGCCAGTTTTGAATTAATGTAAGATAGAAAAATGATTTTGTCTTCCCTTTATAAATAATAGTCTGCAAATGTAATAGTGTTTGAAATAAATAAATAATGTCTTTGCTTATTAGAATTGCAATATGTGTTATATAACTTCTAGAGAGCAATCAAAACAATGCTGATCTTTACATCTTTCCAAATAACTTGTATGATTACTAGACAGACTAGTTACCTTTTCAAATTTAACTCCCGGTATGGAGTAAACAATCAGAACAGGCAGAAATAATTTTATCAGCAAAATTCAAACTACAAGTTTTCAAGAGTTCACCATCCAAAATGACTCTGCCAGGATACCATTTTGCTAATGTCACAGTAGCAGAAAAGTATAGTTTCTTGCCTTTATCATCACGCAATAAGTTTTAAAATTGTTTTAATCAGTTTTTCAGTCCTAATTCTTTCCATACATATCCTGAAACCATCTTCTTATATGTAGACCAAAGAAACCATATTCCTCCTAATTAGAGAGTTAATTTAGCAATTAATGAGTTACTATATGAATCACTTTCACATTATTTGGATTAACCAATTCAAATGGATTATCAAGTACAGTAAATTGAAAGTTCTCCAGGATATTCAAGGATTCTGAATTCTGGTGGCATCTCTAAGTGAATTTTGTTATGTAGACAGGACTGTCAGGTGGAGGTAGGGATGAGGGCATCAAAAGAGTAAAGACAGGAGTCACGACACATGATCAAAGCCCTTCCCCTTTTGTGTATGTGTCAATAATGCATGGATTTACAAAGCATGGGGCTTCAACTATGTAATTATGACCATTGCCTTGATTCCCCCCCACCCTGCATATTCTGCAGAGGTAAATTCAGCAATCAAATGGATTCAGAAATGCTTAGGGGGGAAAAGGTCTTCAAAGCTTTATGAATAGTAGGCAGGGATGTAACTGGGGAATAGGCAAGCTGAAGTCTCAGGGCCTCTTTCTTCAGGAGCTATTACATCCATAATTGCTAAACATTGGCAGCAAGTGATCTATTTTTTAAGCATGTAAAAATGTAATGTGAACATCAGAGGATGACTGATTCCAGGAATGTCCCATCTTTGTCTCTTGATAGGCTTCTGCTTCTCCAGAAAGACTTGGCCTTGAATCTGGAGTCCTCCTGGACTCATGGCTCTTGCTCAAAGGGCAAGTAGAGACTATGCCATATCTTTTGAATAGCTTTGGCTGGACAGCTATTTGCAATTTTTCCAGAAAGCAGATGCACTGAAGATGGTTGCTCATGCTTTTGTCATTCGATTACTGTAATTTGTTCTATAGGAGGCCACCCTTGATGACCACCCAGGATCTTTGGGTGGTCCAGAAATCATATCCAAATGAGGGGTTGTAGTACTTCCACATCACACCACTGCTATACAGTGCTGGTTACCACAGCGGCACAATTCTGAATACAATTCAAAGAACTAGTGCTGGTTGATACCTGTAAAGCTTATGGGACTCAAGGCCTGGCTATGTTAGTCTTTCCTCAAAAGTTTCTGACCATTCGAGCAAAATAACTAATCAAGGAATGCCTGATAATGCCTTCCCCCCACCCCCCCAGCACAAGGTATGGCAAGAGGAAGCCAAATGGCAGGTGTGGTCTTTGGAATAGTTTGCCCCTTGAAGCAAAGATGGTTCCCAACCTTATCACCTTCTCTGGGTCTTCCATTTGTCTCCCAAGGTCATTCCCACATACCATTGCATTAGTTTATACCATCAGCTGACAGAAAAGACAAACCATTGGTTGCTTTATTGCACAATGGAATAAATCTCTCTCTATATATGCAGATTTGTGGTTTGGAGTATCAGAAGCAAAACCAAGAGAGCGAGAAAGATGTTTACCTTCTAGGCCTTTTGGTCCCACCAGAGTAGAAACTTGGCAGTCCTCTTTGCAGCCTTGAAATTCCCTGTTGACACCTTGGTTCTGTCTGTCCTGGGAACTGATGGCTGCTTCATTTTTTATACTCCTTTTATATAACCATCCAATAAATGTAGCCTTGGCTAACAAAGAGCTTCTTAACCCTGCTGTGAAGGCATCCTATGTTTGAATCCTTGTTTGATCCAAACCCAAGCTAAAAGTTTTCCACACCCACATGAAATGCCATTTTTTTACCCAGTCACAATCCTGAAATGTACATTTATTCAATCAATTAGCATTTATTACATTTTATTACACTGATCCCCTGATCTTTTCTTTTGTCTTCTTGGGTTGTGCATCTTGCTTTTCCGACAATACCATACATATATAATCCCCCTGGGTTGGAACTGCCAACAGATGTTATTCAGAGTCCACTCCTCTCACAAAGTACTGATGATTAGATTTGCATCTTTTTTTCCACAATGTGCTCAGGCAGCACCCACAATTCTCCATTTTATACTACAACCAAATCGAATAGATTAAATTAAAGGATAATGAGAGACACTCTCCCCATCTGCTGACAGATGCTTGAACCCGAATCATCCCACTCCTTGAGCATTCAGAGTTCCAAGCCAATAACTCATTATATTCTTCCCACTCGCAATGAAATAATTTCAGGAGAATTTCATAAGTTTCAATGTTGAGTGATCGCTTTAAGACATCATACAAACACATCAGAGTGAACTAAACCTCCTTGAGCTAATTTCTTACAAGTCATTCTGTTTCTTTTTCACTGCATATGAACTTAGTAAAGTTGAATTGCTTGAATAGCTGGAAGAAGTCCATGTCTATAACAAATATTTCTCCAGAAATACATCTGTTTAAGAGTTAATTGGTTGCAGGGATCCATATCAGTATGAGACTGGCAGATGAAGAGTACAGAAAACAGCACATTAATTTATCTTGGTTTAGCTTGCTTTCGCCCTTTTCCCAGTTTAATACAATACCAAACCTAAGATGGCTAGTAAAGTGGATAACAACAAAAGATAGGTATTTCTTACTTTTGAATGCAGCTCTGTGGGACCACCTCTTTGCATCTCTTTCTGAAAAGATACATGTATAAAAGTGAAATTCTGAACAACTCTTTTCAGCCCCTTCTGTTATCTGTTGGTGAAAGATGTCACTGTGATATGATTAGGAGAGCTATTTTCTGTAATGCATTGTAAAGCTCTTTTCTTTGGCCAACAAAGAAAATGTCTATTTATAATACTGTGTGACAGCAACTACAACAGACCTCCTCCTGCTGTTGATAAATCTGCAGCATCTCCTTCTCTGCTTTGAAAGACATCTTACATCTCAGCTTGTTAGGAACAAAACTTCTTTAGGTAGAAGGAAATGGGGTGGTGATGATGGAAAACAGAAAAAGTTGGGAGAGATTATGTTTCATCGTTCATATGACTTTGCTACAAGACTTCTGATATCCTCCTTTTCTGAAGAATGTAAATTAATTGTTTTATTCAATAGGGTATTCCTTTAAAGGAGTAGAATATGAAAATACTAGTATTTGCAATTGGCTTGATTTAAATGTAGATTGACTTTCCATCTTTCCTCTCAAATGACCAGAAAAGGAAAGAGACTCACTTCCTGGGAAATCCCTTACCCGCAGATAGCTTATATTTATTTCATACCTAGGAATCAGAGGATCACTGGATCAAATTTTTGAACTCTCTAGAAAGCACAACAGTTGAAAGCACAACAGTTAAGCGCAACATAAAGTTGAAAATTAAAAGAGGTAGTTATAAATTGTAAGAAAAAAAGCACCAAGACGGTTCACTAATCCATCTTTACCTCCTGATATCCGTTGTTTCCTTGTGATAGAGAAATGACTATAAGAGGTATGAAGTTGTGTGCAGCAGGAAACGCTGCAAAATCAGTCTGCAATTTTCCATGCTGAGCTTGAAAGCAAATTGAGACCTTTGCTTGATCAGAAACTGCATTATTGAGGTTCACAGAAAATTTGGTTACCTTCAAGTGAATTCTGTCCTCTCCTGCAACTCATTCTCATCTCCAGAAAAGGAAGGTTATGATCAGTTTCAAAAGCTTTGAACAGAGGCCCTCCAATTGGGTCACACTGAAATATCTATGGTGAAACACTTCTCGAGAACTGTCTCATATCTATAGCATCTCAGATGGGAAACTTGGCAAGATCTGACAAACTGGTTAAAGTAGGCTTGAGAATGATGGGAAAGAAAAGATAGTTAAAAGGAGTCTCCTTTTTAAGGAAGGAGTGAGGTAGAGATGGGGGGAGGGTAAGTGAGTTGAAATTGTCTGAAGGATTTAGGAAGAACAGCACAAGGAAAATACCTAAAAGAAGATATCTCTTATAGCTTTTCTCTTGTAAATATGAAGTAATGCTAATTAAAATGATAGGCACCCCTACGTCTATCCTAGACAAAACGGCAAACTTTTTTCACTTATTGGAGAGTGAAATTAACGTTTAGGATAAATGAGATATTGTTTTTGGCGACATGGACACACTTTGAATGACATTTTATATTCTGTTAGCCACCTTGAGTCTCCATGTGCGAATAGGTGGCAATATAAATTCCCTAATTAAATAAAAATAAATTTTCAAATCCTGAATCACAAAAAGCTTGCTCTATAAAGTGGCTCTCTAGATTTGGGGTCTTGGCTAGCTTGTTTACTTCCTCCTACTTTTCAATTTCTTCATCACTTTCTTTTATAGCGTTCCCAAAGGCCCGCATGTGATATATTTGTAAAAAGGTACTCTTACCTCTATTCTATTCCTAGTGAAATCTATCTTTATGCAGGGGTTGGATTAAAAAATGTTAGCAATCAGTTCTTTGCCTGATTGCTGGGTGGGCATGGCCATAGTGGGCATCGCCTAGTCGGCCTTTTGCACCATGGTGGGGGTTGTTTTTGCCCTCCCCGGGCTCTAGAGGCCCTCTGGAGGCCCGAAATAGGCCCGTTTCCAGCCTTCCTGAACTTCTGGGAGACCCATTTTTTGCCCTCCCTGGACTCTGTAGGCTTTCTTTGAGCCTCTGGGAGGACAGAAACAGCCTCCCCAGGTTTCGGAGGCTCTCTGGAGGCCAGAAATAGGCCCATTTTCACCCTCCACAAGCCTCTAGGAGACCTGTTTTCCACCTCCCCAGGCTCCATGTGCCTCCTGCACTTACCTAGGATCCAAAATGGGCCGCGTTGGAACTCCTGGAGGGGAGGGTCAGGGTGGGATGGGGCCAGCTGGTTGTCAGAACTACTGGTTCGCCGAACCAGACATAAATTTAACATCCAGTTCACCCAAACCGGTCCGAACCGGATGAATCCCACCCCTGCTTTTATGTCTCTGTTATTAAGGACTCAAAATATTAGCAACTGGTCCTTTGCCCTGTTGCTGGGTGGGCAATGGCCATAGTCGACATCACCTAGTCGGCCTCCTGCACCACGGCAGGGGGGCATGTTTGCTCTGTTGCCGATGTCATACATAATTATTATACAACTTTCTCTAGCTAGAAGGTAAGAAGTAGATCAATAAAAGCACCAAATCACTCCAGAAGTAACATACTCATTTACCCTAAGCAAGTGGTTATTGCTTGAACTGTGTGTCATTTAGGTTGTGTTTTTAATATAGTAGATGCTGGAAGCCAGAAGGTTTACGGGGAGTTTCTTTCAATCATTCCATGGACAGTAAGCACACATTTTGTTGGCTTTCTCTGTTGGTGCTATAAGAAAGGCAGAAACAGCCAAGCCTCTGTTACTAGTCAGAAAGTGAGAAGGATGAAAAAACAGGCATTAGTAGAAGAGAAGCAATGCCTGGGAAAATATCCAGCCACTGCTGTAACAAGTGGAAGCTTTCTTTCTTTCTTTCTTTCTTTCTTTCTTTCTTTCTTTCTTTCTTTCTTTCTT
>JANHFQ010005275.1:334999-347433 GCA_032468035.1 Aparallactus werneri | reverse complement strand
GCTTTGAAACGGAGATGAGAACCGCCCCCTAGAGTCGGAAACGACTAGCACGTATGTGCGAGGGAACCTTTACCTTTTTAAAGTCCAAGATTCTAGTTTGACTTTCTTCTATTGCTTGTGATTGCACAATATTGAGTTCCAATATTGCATGATCATTCCCCTCCCCCAAGGTTCCTGTAGCTTCAACACCTTCTATCATTTCATCTCTGTTAGTGAGAATTTAGTCCAGTATTGCTGATCCCTTCTTTACATTTTGAGAGACAAAGTTGTCTGCTGGTTTGTCAGGAACCTGTTTGATCTTCCACTTGGTGCAGAGTTTGTCTCCTACTTACCTTAATTAACTGACTAGCAAAAAGTTCATCTACTTGCAGCTGCTGTTTCACTTCAGAACATGGTAACTTCCCACAATTTAATTCTTACTTGAAGGAATATGGTTTAAAAAATTAGTATGGTGGAAAATGGCTAGAGAATACCCAGCGCAGTGTTGCTGTTCACCCTGGCATCTGTTGATGCCGGATTTAGGTCTCAGGGTGGAAACTTTGGCTCCCAATTAAACCCTGCCACTATTTATATTTAAGATACTGTCTGTCTACGCAAGAATCTAATTCTTCTTTTGGCTTAATACAGAAGCCTTGGGAGGCATGCTTTCCATTCATTGTAAAGCGGCCTAATCAAAGGTGGGAGAAAGGCTTAGCCTTTCACACCTTCAATTGCTTCATAGTTCTCTCTTCAAACAAAGCTATAAGCAAATCAAGGTGTGAATTTGGCCTCTGTGCCTGCGTGTCTAATTTTAACTTAAATGGGCAGCTCAATTCTCCCAGGTGGCTCCATTGGAGCACTAAAAGGACCGTGGGTTCATTTTCAAAGGTCACCATCACTTTATCTAGCAGGGCTCCTGTACTGTTGCAGTGTCTATGGAGCTTCTCAATCATCCAGGTCATGGCTGTCCCAAAGGTGCTTTTCCCAAAAGGCAACTGGACTTCCTTGATATTTTTTTCAATTTTCATCCAAGAAGCTTCTTTGGTTCAGTTGATCTGTTCAGCTTCAGCTTCTGGGATGAGAAACAAAATGTTTCCAAAGGAAAAAATAGCGAGAAAGTCCAGTTGCCTTTTGGAAGAAAAAACACCTTTGGGTGTTCTGTTGGAAGCACCTGTCTGAGTATATCGGGTAGCCTATTCACCTATTCTGCAACTATCCAAAAGACTAGCAATGCTACATATCCAGGAGCCATTCAGGAGGGCACTATGTAGCAGTGAAGCTACTGGTATAAAACACCAAGACCATAGTTACCACCAGTCTTTATCATCAGCTTGGGAAAAGCTTGCTTCTCTGCTTAAAAATGTATGCATGGCAGGCTGCTCTTAAAAACACTGCTCAGTCCAAAGCAAAGTAATTGGATCCATTCTGGAAAGCCAGGGAGCTGTTGTTCATTAGTTACTTACGGTGTCACCCCAAAAGGCCTGGCAACCTCAGTGTTGCTCGCTGCTAAGCTGGCCCCTTTTAGTCCCCAGGCCCTGATTTTTGCAGCCTTGTGCTACTGCTGACCAGGTGCCACAATACCAAGAAGAATGAAAAGAATCAAGCCAAGGTATCCTTCTGCCAGCTTCTCTGTCCATTGCAACACCAAATGCTAGTTTCCTGTAAAGTTTGTTTTTGTGCAAAGAGAAATAAAGCATGCATAATGAACTCTGCTCCTCCATAGCCCATTGGATTTGCAAGCAGATGCTAGCTGTTCCCAGCCACTAATAAACTTCTTCTGTAACGGGCTCATCAAGTGTGGTATGCAAACCACTTTCTGAAACTTTGAGGAGCTCAGTGGAAAGGCAGAGGGGGTGGGTGGAAGCCAGTCTTTCCAGCATCACAGCAAGGACCAGAAGAGACTCCAACCCTAAAGCATGCTCCTCCCATTGCAAAGGTGCATTAGAGGGCCACAACTTGTTTGTGGTAGTTGCAGAGCAGCTAGAATTTTGTTCTGCTTATAAGACACCACCTTCAGATTACAAGCAAGGAGTGGCCAGCTGAGAGCAGATTGTAGCCTTCATATCTCATAGGACCACCAATATCCAGATGGTGGGTGCCATTTGGGAAGCAAGCAATCAAGGCAGTAGAGCTTAGTGGTTAAGTATTGGAGTGCCAGAGAGACTCTAATTTACCATCCAGTTTAGCATGGAAACTGACAGGTGACTTTAGGCCCATTAATCTTGGCACCAATCACCCTCACAGGATTGTTGTTGTGATAGCAGTAGAAAGGCTTCCTAAACTACTCCAGCATAAAGAAAGAAGCTTTGCATGCTAGTCCTTTCAGGGTGGGCAAACGAAATCCCCACATTTTAAACATTTTTTGTTTTCTCTTCTGTGTTGCTTCCATTTCCTTACCGTGCCTCAAAAATATTCATACTTGAAATGTGTTTCGCTGCTAACATAATTTTCAGGCAAATAAACTCCCTCTCATTTTTACCTAGTACCAAGAACTCTACAAAAGCATTTTTAACCAAAACAGAGAGTCCTTCCAAACCAGATTTTGCTACTAGTCTAAAATCAGACAGTTCTGAGTTGATTTCTTCAGGTGAAGCTGGAACACTGGCAAACTATTTTTAAGGCTTCTGGGCCCCTATTTCCTCATTGGCCAGAACTCTTGCCTTGCTACTTGGCAAGTTCCTGGGCTTCAGGTCCTGTAAGAAGAATGCTAACTAGAAGGATCTGTAGCTCCCCTTAGTAGCAGTGAGATAAAAGTAAAATCAAAGAGTGCTGTCAGTTTCCCCCTTCTTTGCATCCTGTATCTCTCTAAAGCACAGCACAGGCCTACTTGCTTGTTTGTTTTCTTACTTTCCCTTCCTTCTCTCCATTATATCTCTTAAATCCTTTTTACACTGAATATACTTAAAATGTATTTAAATTTGTTTTTTTTAATAAAGATTTGCTTTTAACATAAATAAATAAATAACAACCCCAATTTCCTGTTCACAGTGAATGTCACTTGGACTCTGAGCACTCGGGAGGGGGGGGCTTGTAATTGATTTTTCAAGAATTTCCTGGTAAGATAGTCCTGGGGAAAGTCCATATCTGCGGTTGCCTAGATCCTGTTCTCACCAGCTTTTCTGGTTCTCCTGGTTCATGAGCGAACCTGAACCTGAGACGCAGATGGGCGGCTTGTCCTTGCTCCTACTGGTATTTTGTCTAGCAGGGCTCCTGGAGGAAAGGAAGAGCATGACACATAGGAGTAGGGATGGACAGCCCTGCCGGCCAGAGACTTGAGAGATGTGAAGTGAATCCTACGTAATAGAATGAGCAGAGCTTCTTGGAAGCTCCAAATTGAGGGGGAGGGAAGGCTTGGTACGTCATCATGAAATAAAGTGTATTACTGATGTCTTACTGTTTTGTCACACCTGTGTCTAATTCTGGGTCACGCAGTTTAAAAAGGGTAATGACAAACAGCAACAAGTTTAGAGGTCTTGATGAAACCCAGCCTTATGAAGGAAGAACAGTTTAACAATCTGGGTATGGTTAGACTGCAGAAGAAATGACTGAAGGGAGACATGATAACAGTCATCAAACATCTGAAAAGTTACACATAGGAGAGGGAGTGGATTTAGTCTTAGTTCCCCCAGAACCAATGGATTAACACTCCATGGAAGGAGGTCTAGATTGAACATCAGAAAAAACTTTGTGGCTTACAACCCGTCAGCTGGTGAAACAGGTTGCCAGATAATACGGTGTTCTTCCATAGAGACTGGATGGTCATCTGTCCGAGATCCTCTTGTAGATCCTACGCTTGGAACGGGGCTTGGATTAGATGACCCAATTCTATGAAAAGTTCTCTTTCATCCATAAGACTGCTGCTTGCCAAAATGGGGGATAGTAGGTGTCATTATAAATACCGTAGACATACACTGATGTGCCTCAAAATCAGCTACGCTTTGCTAGTTTACTGATGAAATCGTAAAACTGCTGTTGTCCAAATATTCTGGGCTACCATCCTATTACCTCTAAACAGCATGACTAATGTGTAAGGGCTTAGAAATTTGAAGTTGTCACATTTCTGAAAAAGTCTAGGTTGCCCATATGCCATATCTGGTAAGTAAGAATCCATTTGGACTTAATGTCTCTCTCAGATATTTATGGCACTACATAAATGGTTACTAATATGCCATTTCCTCAATTTTTGTGGACGTTGAAGTTTATAGCCTTTTTACTCCTCTGTGACTGTCCTAAGTAGCTATGTGTAGGTATGCCTACCAAATTAAAATTCTGTTTAATGCCTCATATGAAATGGCTCCTAGTCTAGGCAAACATTTTTGCCACAAGCACTCTGTAGTTCTCACAAATGTGTTCAGTAAACTGAACACAGCTGACCATTTGTGAGATTGTCACAGCTGAGATTTGTGTCAGTGGTAAAGCAGAAGGAAAAGTCAAAGTTTCTCTCCTGAATGCTCACCTCTCACCTAAGTTACTTCATTAGTGAGGAATGGGAAATGATTTCATTACTGCATTGACTGCCAATGCCACAAGCTTAGTTACACACCGGAAAAATGTTTCCAGACTCAGATTTATTTTTTATTACAAATTTTGGCTTCTACAACAAACATTGCTAATGTTTAAAGAAATGAAGAAAGCAAGCGCATTTTATATGATTGTCAGTTTGGAGTCATCCTTTTAGATTCTGTGTAGTGGTTGCTGTTTCTGCTAGTAATATCACTCAGCACACAAATGTATACAGTATATATGTACACATAATAGGTCCTACTAATCATTTTGGAGTTTTAGCTCTAACTATAGGGATTAATATTACAATTATCATATGGCTGACAAACACCAACATCTTCCTTGTCATTCCTCTGAAAACACTGCAACTGAGGCAAAAAACAAGCTCATAAAGTACCCATAATTAATAGAAACTTTTCTTTAAAAGAACTGCTGACGTGCTGACTTGGGATATCCACGCATCTGAAAACTGCAAGGTTGAGAAGCACTGCTTTAGGTCTTTCCACTGAGGATTCCCTGGAAACTGTATGAGGTGCAGTTGAAAGAATTGGGTACATTTGGATTGCATAAAAGAAGATGGAGACAACATTGCTTCCTTTAAAATGTGAAGCACCGCCATGCAAAAAGCTGAGTCAAGTGGCTGTCTGATGGGCCCCAGGCAGAAAGCCAGAATTGACAGGTTGATATTATCAGGAAGCTGATTTAGCTCAAGGTTAAAAGTTACTAACAGCTATTTGATAGAGAAGTCCTTCTTCTCCTAAGTTTGGATTGGAAATACTTCAACTGCAAGATCTTGCACTGATTGCTGTATTATTTTTCTTTCTCTTCCAATTCAAATGTTCAGTATTATTGTTAACTAGCTGATTACCCGGCTTTCCCCGGGTGTTTATGTATGGAGTGCTGCTCCGGCAGCCATCAGCGGCAGCAGAGGCCCTGTGTAGAGGGCGAGGTCCTGGGTGTTGTAGCTGTTCTTCACGGTAGCGGCACTGGCCTCCACCCTTGTCTGACCATGGAGGTGGTTTGGGGACAGCGAGGATGCATTCTTTCGGGGTGTAGAGGGCCCCAAAGAGCCCCCAAATGCTTCTCCAAAGGGAAGGGCAGTGGGGAACAGCTGAGCCCCTTTGAGGTCCGCAGCTGTCCCATGCCAGTGCGCTGCTAGGGCAGGACATCCATGGGGCATCTGTGCCCCCTCCCTGCCACTCTGCTGCTGCTTGCCTGGGCAGGGCATGCTGGCCAGCAGTGGCAGCAGTGGGCCGGTGTGGCAGAGATGGTTTGAGGAGGGCAAGGATGCCTTCCGTTGGCCAGGCGAGGCAGACAAAAGGACCGGGCTCCATCCCCAGTGCTGTGGAAGGCCTGGTCTGTGTGGTGAGGCCAGTGGGCAGAGTGGCTTCTGTGCCCCCGCCCTGCCGCTCCGCTCCTGCTTACTTGGCCAGGGCATGTCAGCCAGTAGTGGCAGCAGCAGCCTGGTGTAGAGGGTGAGGGCCCAGGTCTGGGAGCTGTTCCCCATTCCCGCAGGAGGGCAAAGCACCTCGGCTCACATGGGCAGGCTGGGGTGGAAGCCCTTTGAAGGCAAGGATGCCTTCCATTGGCCAGGCGAGGCAGGTGGGCGGGCAGGGCTCCATCCCTGATGGTCTCGGGGCAGTGTAAGGCCTGAGCTGTGTGGTGAGGATGGCAGGACGGTGTGTGGAACCTGTGCCTCCCGTCCCCTCACCTCCCTGTCACTGAAATGGTCTGTGCTGCGCCTGCGTCATGCGTGGCGTATGCACAGTGCAGGTGTGGCAGTTTGTTGCTGGGGTAGTTCTGCAAAGTTTTTGGGGGGCTGAGGGGTGCAGACTCGCCACTGGAGTATGTGACCCTCCCCAGTGTTCATCTCCAGCATGCAAGGTATGTGTGTGGCAACTTTGGGTGTGATTGGTTGTGCTGCGGAGGAGCCTATACGGCACATTCATACTCAGCCACACCTCTCTTTTATAGATATAGATAAGTTTTGTGTAACAGTATAAAGATAATTAAAATGAGTACAACTAAGTGTACCTGCCCATGTAGTGATAAAAAGATTAAAACTGTTTCACATGTGTTATTATATTATAAATTCTATAGGAATGTCAGATCTGCATATCTTCTGACCCTAATACATAAATTTCCAGGAAAGCAAGACATTTTCTATGTGAATCATCTCATAGAAGATTCAAAACTTGTGCAGTAGCCAAATTCTGTGTTGCCATGATGAAAATAAAACAAAGCAGGTCACAGAAATAATTCTTTTATTCATCACTTTAGGTTGAATACATGTTATCTTGTTTTAGGTGACACATATTTTTTTGTTCATAGATTGTAATATTTTAGATTTATACATGCAGGGGTAATTAACCTATCTTTGAAATGGTATGTTTTATCTTTATTATGCTAACATTGTATCTCATCTATTGTATTTCATTTTAGTTTGGTGTTAGTTTTTCAAAAAAAATTGCATTGAATAAATGGGTCAGTATGTATTTTACTTTTGCAATTTGAAAAAGGAAATAAGTGACACTATAAACTGAGTGGTGCATTTCTAATTCTGCTCCCTGTAATCCAAGCACCCATGGGGATGGGGGGAGGGAAGAAACTCACTATTTTCTATTAAACCTGGAATAAATTATGTTGCGAGTGGAGGTTTAACGCCACTGTGTTTTCATCTTTTTTGATTGTCTGTGAAAAATCCAATGATCCTTCAAACAGCTAACTACATTCTGGAAAGCATACAGCTCTTTTTAACATAATGAAAACAAGCTGTTGTATCTAACAAAAGGCAATGAAAATGCCAGAGTGGCACTCAGGGTTATCCAAAACTAGATTACTCGCAGAGCAGCTGGTTGTTTCCAGAAAAGACCATCTGAAATTCAGCATGGAAAGTGGAATGTTTCCTTTTTTTAAAAATAAGGTTTATTATTTAAAAA
Source organism: Aparallactus werneri (assembly GCA_032468035.1). Taxonomy (NCBI): domain Eukaryota; kingdom Metazoa; phylum Chordata; class Lepidosauria; order Squamata; family Lamprophiidae; genus Aparallactus; species Aparallactus werneri. Next base: position 340,012 of record JANHFQ010005275.1, on the reverse strand, counting down.
AATAGAAAAAATAAAAAGTAGTACGAATTCCATTTCTACATTTGAACCTTGTGTGGTCTAAGTGCTTCATAATATGAAATGTCTTCTTAATAATTACATTCTTGTTTCATATAGACTTACATATTAATATCATTCATTATTATCAGAGTGTCATAGTACAAACCAATAGTTTAACATTACTATAAACATTCACTACACTTCCTATATACCACATTTCTCTAATCTCTATAGCTATCCGCTAACCAGTTATAGAAAGCTCCCATATTTGAAAATATTCTGCGTCATCTTTTCCATTTTTAATGTTAGCTTAACCATTTCTGCATAATCCATTTTTTATTATTATCTGGGGTTCTGTGGGGGTTTCCTCGTTTTCCCAACATTGTACATAAGTGATCCTGGCTGCAGTAACTTAGGACATGTAATATCAAGTAAATAATCATCTTGTTAATGTTCTCTATTATAATGCCTAACAAAAATGTCTTGGGTTTCATCTCAATATGACACTTTAACATCTCTTCAATCCAGTTATGGATTTTCCTCCATTATATCTTCGCTTTTGGGCATGTCCACCACAGATGGTATTACGTCCCTAAGATTTGCTTACATTTCCAACATTGGATTGATTTGCTTTTGATCTTGCTAGCTGTGTCGGCAAATAGTGCCATCTGTAGAACATTTTATATATGTTTTCTTTATATGATACCGACATTGTTACTTTCAAATTTCTGGTCCACAGTTTCTGCCAAGTGAAAGTGGAATGCTTCCTAATCACATGTTTCTCAAATTATAAGCTCCCTTGTTCAGCCAAAGGGCCCTTTGATTTTGATAGGCCACTGACCACAGGTGAATACGCAGAGATCCCCTGAGTTGTGTAGTCAGCTGCAGCTTTCTTCAAGAGGAAGAGAACTCAACAGCTTTAGCCCAATATCATCCCATTTGAATTCCGCATTATGATCTAGGTTTAGTGACATTTATGCCAGATTAGACTATTTGTCCTTCCAACATATGGTCTGTGACACAGGTATACCCCTGATTGGGGGGCAGACTTGGCATTTGTCATGGTAGTGGTGGCAGTGGGATGTTTTAAAAGTAGGGAGTAGAATTGAATCTCATTTCTTCTCATCTACATTTGTGTGGAATTAAAATTGAGGTATAATAATAACTTGCCATGATCACTTCCTTCTCCTGCCCACAATAAAAATGGCTCTCTAGTGGCAATCGCTGCAACAGGTGCTTTTGGGCCTCATGAGATCTCATGCCATACACTCTTAGCCTATCAGCTCTTTCTGATGGGGTGTTGTGCAGGGGTGGGTTTCTTCCGGTTTAACAACCGGTTCGCTTGGTGCAGGGATTTTCTGCATGTCTGCACACGAAGCGCTTGCATGTGCCAAACACGCACTGATCAGCTGATTTTTGGGCCTGAAGTGATGCGCGCGCAGTATGCACCAAACGCCTGCTGCACATGCATCACCTTAGCAGTTAGGCAAGCCACCTGAAATCTTTAAGAGGACTCCCAAATGGTGAACATATACAACTATTAGCCTGGATGTACGGAAAATAAGGAGACAACATCGTGTTTGCTGTATTTTCAATATAGGTGTCTGTGCTCTGAGCAAACCATCTGGGGAAACCTCATTTTAGAGGGCAGAGAAGAGGCATTCCTGGGCCCCCACTAAATGGCATTGTTTAGTCAAAGGAACCTGGAGCAGGCCAACCTTGCAGATTGGATCAAGTAGCCCATTTTATGGATAGTGACCAACACCTTTAATCGCACCTGGAAGCCATCTTGGATGGTGTAGGTTTTCTGTTCAAAAACTGTTGATGCAGAAAAGAATAAAGTATTTTAGAAATAGAAATAAAAGCAGGTATCTATAACTGTATACTTACCTAGGTGTACATTCCTGACAGTAAGACCTTTTTTAAAAAAAAAAAAGGAAAAAAAAAGAAAAGAGATAATAATTCTCTGGTAACTAGGTCAGTTCCAGAGGTGGTATTCAGCCAGTTCCGACAGGTTCCGTAGTACCAGTAGCGATAATTTTGAGAACCGTATTGGCTGATCCCGGCAGGTACCACCTCTGACTGGCCAAATGCATAGCCATGCCCACCAAGCCATGCCCACAGAACCGGTAGGGAAAAATTTGAATCCCACCACTGGTCAGTTCATCCAGATCATGACATGCTTGTGTCGATCCTGGGTGAAAACACTTCAGCGGGGTTTTACAGTTTAGCAACAGGTTTAGTCTTTAGTTTTTTGTTTTAATGCTACTCATGACAGGAAAGCAGCCAATGCTGTTCATTCAATTTAAATCAACTTGCTGATCAAGACCAAAAGAGAGAGCATGCTGAATCAGACAATTTCCTTTATCAGTTTAAGAACTAGATACACAAGCTAGACACATTTTATTCAAACCTGATTAAAGCAGTTTGTAGTTTAGATACCAACCTGATCGCACAGTGCCTGTAATCTGTATTGTGAATGATATCCACAGTTACCAGGCAGTTTCAGTACAAGTAGTCATCGACTTATAACAGTTTGTTTAGTAACCATTCAAAGCTACAATTTCACTGAAAAAAGTGACTTATGACCATTTTTCACACTTACGACTGTTGCAGCATCCCCATGGTCACATGATCAAAATTCACATGCTTGGCAACTGGTTCATATTTAAGATGATTGCAGTGTGTCAGGGTCATGTGATCACTTTTTAACGACTTTCTGACAAGCAAAGTCAATGGGGAAACCAGATACTTACTTACTCACTTAACATCCTTATTACTAACTTAACAACTGTAGTGATTCACTTAACAACAGTGGCAAGAAAGGTTGTAAAACGGGGCAAAACTCAACAAATGAGAAACAACAGAAATTTTGGGCTCAATTGTGGTCATAAACATCACTACATGATCAGTGCAGGGGAGTGCGGCTCCACAACTCCCATTCAAATCCTCGTATAACGAGGGGCACCCTTCAGGTCACAGAGAGTGGCGTCTCTCCTGCTGGATCCAGGGTTTCTTCCCTCTTTTGCCAAGGGCGAAGACGAGGCAGCCAAAATAGCCGCCGTGAAGCAGGGCCAGCTGAAGAATCCAAGATTGTGCTGGAGCAGTGTGAGTGGACAGTGACTGAAGCTGGGTGAGGTGATTATTGAATTTTGCTTAGGATTTACCCTAAAAGAAAATTATTCCAGAAAAAGACGTTCTCTGGAATGCTTTCTAGCGGTGACTAAAGAGAGGCAGAGAAAAAAAAACTGCACCCTAACAGGAATTAAGTTGAATACAGAAAGACTGGATGTATAAAACTTATTGGCATGACCTAGAATAGGCATTTTAAAATGCTGGGCGTTGGACTGGCTATTGGATATTTTGTTTGAAATATTTTGAAATGAATAACTGGTAGTAAAGTGGTAAAATGAATTCTTTAATGTTGATTTCTAAGCAGAAGGCGCCATCTACCGGTGAATGGATATCTACTGGTGAATGGATATATATTATGCCACACTCCTAAAGAATAGAGCAACTGTGGGAAACCTTGATAAGAGAAGAATAACACCTGGAGGTCTACCATATTATTTACTGTTCTATACTTATCTACTTCATGGTGACTAGAGGATCAACCTTGAAAACCTGGAGGATATCTAATGGAGTGACTTTTGAATATTGGAACTAACCAGTAAATTTTAAAAGTGGATTTAAAGAATCACTTGGAAAGAGCCCTGGACTCGATAAATGAAACTTATTTATTAACTGTGGGATATAAAGAAGTATAAGTATTGTACGTCCTGATGAACAACATCAAGATCAAGTAATCTGCTGGTTTTGAGACATCAAAAAGTCTAGACTCTGGAGCAGTGACAGATTATTGACAGAACATTGTATACTACTTAGACTTCTTAAAAATAAGGCAAGATGGCCCATCAGAAACAAGGCACAAAAAAAAGTAGGATGTTAAGATATGATGATGGGGAATTTCAGGGAGATAAAAGACTTATTACAGGATATAACTGGAAAGACCGAAAATGTGCAACGAAGAATAATGAAACAGGATAATAAACCCAGAAACACACAATCATACCTCCTGGTCTCTAGGTTAGACAGCAAACTATCTCTTAGGATATTTTGGGATTGATAGGGGTATGAATTGTTAATATAATTTAAAATTATAATAAAATGATGGGATTCATGCCAGACAGGTGACAGGAAACTCAATGTTTCCTTAAACTTCTCACAATTCAAATATTATTTGAAGATTTCTTTAAATTCTTCCATCTGATCCCCAGTGGATCACTTGAGAATCAAGCCTTATACACGTAATCAACTTACAACCACAATTCAGCTCAAAATTTCTGTTTTTAAATGAGACATTTGTTAAGTGAATTTTGTCCCATTTTATGAACTTTCTTGCCACAGTTGTTAAGTCAACCACTGCACTTCATAACTTAGCAACCTGGTTGTTAAGTGAATCTAAGTGAAGATAAACATTGACATTGTTTATCAAAAGGTTGCAAAACATGATCACATGATCTTGGGACACAGCAATGGCCATAAGTATGAACCAGTTGCCAAGCATCTGAATTTTGATCACATAATCATGGGGATGCTACAAAGGTAACTATGAAAAATGGTCAAAAGTCACTTTTTAGTGCCATTGCAACTTTGAACAGTCACTAAATTCTCTACTCATTTTAAGATGGGTGTAGAGAAAACATCTTGATCTGAATAGTAAACAGAAGAGCAGAAATAAATCTCTATGAACATGTCGATGATTCTACATTACGAGATCAGTAGTGTTGTATTCTTTCAATGCTTGCTAAATCCAATGCATTTTTTAAGCAAAATGCTTTAATGGCAGCATATTTTCAATGGGCTTGAATTTCTGTTACCTGACATACAATGTTGGGTAAAGAAAAGTTAGGAATGGCAGTAAGAAGAAATTTATTTATTTTATTTATTTTAATCAAATTTATACCCCGCCCCTCTCCGAAGACTCGGGGCGGCTTATAGGGCAGAATAAAAACA